>ML788379.1:959129-983638 GCA_009831015.1 Picea engelmannii
ACAGTAACAAAGAAAGAAGCTTGCTGGCTGATATATTAAAGAAATTGTCTTGTTACAAAACAGTAGCATCTAGAACTCAAAATCGAACCTTTACTCAGACTGAATTCCCAGGCTTTATAGCCTTTACAAACAGTTTCCAGATCCTAAAAGAATGGATCTGATTTACTAAAAATAGAAAGTCAAACTATATTTACAAAAAGATAGGGATAAACCCCAAAAGGAGGATAATCTCTATGAGTTGGTCCTTAAGATGTGTTGACTGTTGATGACATGAAGATTAGCCTTCCAAGGCTTCTTCGACCTGTTCTTCTAAAGATAAATTTGAGCTGATGATGTGCGGCCAAAAACCCCTGAAATTTTGCCTATGAAAAGATGCCAAATGTGATTAAAACTCTTCCTCTTACCTTATCCCTTATAAATAATCTTTGAATCTGACTTGATAATTCAATATCTGACTATTCGAGGAAGTTTCGTCTCATTCTGATTCGAAAAATCCCGATCTGGGCAAAAATTCGAGTGTTCTGGTCATTACAGGCTTTCGGTGGTTAACTGTATTAGGATCTAAGCTTCTTATCCACCAAAAATGATGCTTTCAGTGGTTAATGAGCACTTCCAGGCTCGCCTAAACCACCGGAAAGACTGCTTTAAAAAAAAGATCTGATCCCATATTAAAGGAGTTGAACTCTTATCTAAGTAAAAGATCTTTGACAGCTTCTCTGTGTGTTGGAGGATGTAGAAATCTTCTTTAAATTTTATGCACCATCTCGACTATGAGTTTGACACTTTAGATTGCATGCGTGTGATAGCTATTTTCATAGATTTCTCATCTCCAAAATGTTTTGTATCATGAACTTCAAAGCTAACAAGAATGCATCTGGATTTCTGTTCAAATGATCAACAGAAGCTATCTGCCTTTAGTTTTCTGCTCCCTCGCTTTTCTTCTAGAGCCTCCATTTCTCTTTTTCTGTGAAATGCAAAGGTGTTCGCTATAAATGTTGTCCCAATGTAAGAATATCAACACCTACATCACGCAGGTCATGTATTGTTTGCTTTAAAACTATAGGTTCTTTGCTATTGGCTAGTACAAAGAAATCAGAGTGTTTGGAAATGACTTGACAGTCAACATCCTGCAAACTCAGATTCTCCCCTGTCTGAACATTTTTCAAGTTCCTGCCATCATGTTTGCCTCCCTGGAACTGATGTCCCACCTGTTGACAGTTTTCCACAATGCCTTCTCTAATTGTCCTTTCATATAGGCCAGAGATCCTTGTTGGCCACTCTCTCTGAGATGCCTTGCTAATAAATCATTTTTTCTTGATGAAATATTTCCATCTACTGAAGGCCTTTGAATATGAATATCACAGCCACCATGTGCTTCTGATGCTGCTTTCAAAGATAATGAGGATTCCAAGCCAGTTGCTAATATAGTCTGCGGTGTGCTATTTAAAATTTTTTTCTGGTAAGTAGTTTCTTACAAAGGAACAACAGTTCCCAGTCCCACTGGCACCACCTTCTTTGTTTTAAAATCTTCTGGAGAGGACCACGAAACAACCCAGCTTCCCTGAGAGGGTAAAATACCATTGTGCATCTACAACCCTTGTACCATAGAAGCTGATGCATGCCCACACGCTTTAGAAGATCTAAAGATGAATCAAATTTTGTGTGAAATTTATTTGTTCAAGGAGAGGAAACAACTCCGTTTTGATCAACCCAAAATCTGGCAGTAGTATCAAATATTGAAATTGTCGGAAACCCTTCCACCATCCTTCCTCGCTAAGAGCACCTCCTGAAACATGCAACCTTTCACCTACAAAGACCGTTGCGTGTTGATACCGAGGTAAGAGTCCATTCCCAACGTTAGCTTAACTCAAATCCACCTATCCGTGGCTCTTGCTTGTGACAATACGCTTTCAACCTGTCAAACATTTAGACCACCAGGCTATATTCACCATTAGACAGCTGCGCATGCATTCATCTACTTGGAAAATGGACATTCGGCAGTTGGTTGTTTCATTTATTTATTCTTTATTTCCTCAGGGAGTAAATCCCACATATATCGGATGCTTAGATATTATAACCTTCAGAAATGTCAACACTCTCATAGTTCTATCGATGAGCTGTATTGTGTATGGTAGATTTGGCATTTGCGCTGGGCTTTGTGTGTCGACTTGTGATACGACCTATGTGTTGGTTGCCAAGACTTGGTATGTGGATTAACTCATTGCATTGAAATCTGTAGGCCACCAAATTTTGGTAAAGGCCATATAGCTTGATAGCCATATGAATGTATCACTGAGGTCTAGTCATAGGCCTTAGGTCAATTGTGTACACAACATTTTTGTTTTGTTAATATTTACAAATAAAAACATAATTTTTATTTGAAAACATAAAACTAGGGTTTTTAGGCAAGAGTAGTAGTTTATTTTTTAACTTTTGGAATGCAAGTCATGGACAAAGTCACAAGAGTCAGGAGTAATCACAATCGATCAGGAACTTGATGGAAAAGATGGAGGTCAAGACACTAGAAAGAAACTAAGGAAAACGATAAATCATTTGAAGAGTGATGGAAAAAATGATAAAAAATACTAGTGCGTTTTTATCACTAACATCTGGCTCCAGCTGGGATGGGGACCTCCCTGCGAGGTTTCCAAGAACCTAGTAGTTTCAGTAGCCTTTTCTGTTGGGAATGGAGTCATATGGCTGTCTTTGGCATTAGGCATGGAGTCAATTAGCCTGTGAAACCAATCTCTGAAAACTCTCAAGCTCTGTGCAACTGGTCTTTGAATACCTTCAAAACCTGCCTTTATTCAACCAATGTTAACTACTATTCCTGCTGCAATCTGGAAATGCTCAGGCAACGAGCTTATTTCCTACTCCTACACTAACCAGCTCTGCCATTTGTTAGGTGAATGTTGATTTCCATAGAATCCACCCAAGCAATTTGAACACTGAAGAAATCTTGTCTTTATTACTGATCAACAAATGATGTTGAACATGCAACCACAATGACAAGGAGATTTTCAGGAAACCATACTTACCTGAAAACATGGGCGAGTTGAAGAAATCTAAAACTTTCAAACCCTCTGAAAAGTGTAACTCCATGAAGGCTACCACTAGATCCTTGAAAAGAAGGTAAGAAACATGTTGCTCCTCTGGAAACAGCTGCACATCTATGGCAGCCTCTTGCTCAGCCATGACTGTTCCTCTGCAAGAAGACTGATCATCTTCTTGTCCTCTTGAGATCAACTCGTGATCATCAAAAACTACAATTTCATTATCAGAATGATGCTGACAAGAGGATAACAAAACATGATCTCCATCACATGGATAAGAATCAACTGACAACATATAATTTATTTCACAATCAACAGTGATCATAGGCTCTTCTTGATTTACCAATTGATCATAAGCTTCACAAGCATACCTGTCTTTGGAATATTCAGCTAACACTGAAAAATCTGACCTTGAAACTGAATTGAACTTACATGTTGGTTGTTGTCCCAAATCTGCTCCAACTTCATTTCTCCCCTGCTCAACCATGGCTGTTCCTTTGCTAGAAAACTGATCACCTTCTTGTTCCCTGTCTCTAGAACATTCTGCCAATGTTGACGAATCTGATTCTAAATCTGAAATGTACTCACCCTCAGGCTGCTGGTCCAAATCTGCTTCATACTCACCACTTTCTTGCTCAGAATCTGAAATATACTCACAGTCTTCTTGCTCATATGTTTGCAGATTTTCAAAATCAGCTTGCATTCTGATCCACCTAGATGCACGGATGTTATCCTCTACCTCTTACGCATCTCCAAACAATTGAGTTAAGGATGAAGACTCCCTTTCTAGCAGAAGAAGGGCAAGTTTTGAGTGAAGACACATAACATAATGTATCATGGCAGCTTTTTCTGAAGGTCGAATCTCCAAAGGCATGTCATGATACATGCGGTTAAACTTTCGATTGAAAATATGCAAAGTTTGACTCTACTCTCTCTTCAAAGTATAAAAGTCAGCAAGGTAAGAATCTAGAGATTTGTACTTGCCCCAATACTTCAGGAAAGCATTAGAGAACTCGGTCCAAGAACCAATTGAATCTGCTCTCAGACTTTTAAACCATGCAGCAACATCTTTGATCAAAGATTTCGAAAACATTCTCATGATCACATCTTCATGCACAATTGAAAAACGATCAACAAAATCCAAAAAGGATTCTGCGTGCCCCTCGGCTAAAGTTTGATTCTCTCCGGAAAACAAAGGGAGATATTCATAACAGTCATGAGGATAAGGATGAAGAAGATGGGGTAGCTGTAAAGGTTTGAACATCTTCATCTGGATCTTAACTTGAAAAGATGTGGGCTGATCATGAGAGATGGTAAGTTGTTGATCAGGTTCAGAAATAATGGCCAGAGGGGCAGAGATCTGGACAGGTTTTAAAATAATTTCGATCTTTTCATGGTCACATGGATGATCAGATTCTAAAAGAAAATAAATACGGTGGTCATCTTTACAAATGGGATGAGGTAAGACTACCGAATCTACATCTATAATGCAGGGCTGCGGGATTTCTTCTTCTAAAGACGGATATATACAAGAAGGATGATGATTTTTTGAATATACAAAGCAGAAAATAATTATCTTTACATGCAAAGGGAAAAACATGAAAGAGCTGATAAAGAAATACAACAGTTCATGAAACAGACTAATGAACTGGTACCTGGACTTGAAATTCAACTCCTTCATCTTCTGTCAATCGAATCCTCCCCAGTGGAGTCGCCAGATAGAAGATTACAACCAAGTAATGCTCAGCCTTTGTCTATCATCAAAAGCTGAAACTATATCATCTCCCAGGGAAGTTGAGCTTCAATCTCCTCTCCTCGGCAACGGTGCCAATTTGTTATCACTCCAGGAAACTCTCCTAGGCTATAAGTCAGAGATGCTTGGTAACTCAATCTTTTTAGGAACTATTTTCTCAATAATGTGTTGGGGTTTTGGATCAAGATGAATATCTGAAACTATGAGTTATATTCTCAAGACAGTCTCAACTATAATCATGCAACACAAGGCCTTCAAGAGCTATCGTCAGATAGGTTTAAATAACAGGTGGATGAGAAAACTAATCAATCAACTAGAACATATATAAAACCATATATATATGATGGTTCAACAAACTAGCCAAGGATGCCTGTGATTCTTGCTTAGTAACCAAAAGTAAGATGACAGTTACCAGGGTCATTAAACAGAGACAAAAGAATTAATTCCACTCATAAGCATAGAGATAGATGAAAGAAAGTCTGACAGTAACAAAGAAAGAAGCTTGCTGGCTGATATATTAAAGAAATTGTCTTGTTACAAAACAGTAGCATCTAGAACTCAAAATCGAACCTTTACTCAGACTGAATTCCCAGGCTTTATAGCCTTTACAAACAGTTTCCAGATCTTGAAAGAATGGATCTGATTTACTAAAAACAGAAAGTCAAACTATATTTACAAAAAGATAGGGATAAACCCCAAAAGGAGGATAATCTCTATGAGCTGGTCCTTAAGATGTGTTGACTGTTGATGACGTGAAGATTATCCTTCCAAGGCTTCTTCGACCTGTTCTTCTAAAGATAAATTCGAGCTGATGATGTGTGGCCAAAAACCCCTAAAATTTTGCCTATGAAAAGATGCCAAATGTGATTAAAACTCTTCCTCTTACCTTATCCCTTATAAATAATCTTTGAATCTGACTTGATAATTCAATATCTGACTATTCGAAGAAGTTTTGTCTCATTCTGATTCGAAAAATCCCGATCTGGGAAAAAATTCGAGTGTTCTGGTCATTACAGGCTTTCAGTGGTTAACTGTATTAGGATCTAAGCTTCTTATCCATCGAAAATGTTTCTTTTCAGTGCTTAATGAGCACTTCCAGGCTCGCCTAAACCACCAGAAAGACTACTTTAAAAAAAAGATCTGATCCCATATTAAAGGAGTCGAACTCTTATCTAAGTAAAAGATCTTTGACAGCTGCTCTGTGTGTTGGAGGATGTAGAAATCTTCTTTAAATTTTATCCACCATCTGGACTATGAGTTTGACACTTTAGATTGCATGCATGTGATAGCAATTTTCATAGATTTCTCATCTCCGAAATGTTTTGTATCATGAACTTCAAAGCTAACAAGAATGCATCTGGATTTCCGTTCAAATGATCAACAGAAGCTATCTGCCTTTAGTTTTCTGCTCCCTGGCTTTTCTTCTAGAGCCTCCATTTCTCTTTTTCTGTGAAATGCAAAGGTGTTGGCTATAAATGTTGTCCCAATGTAAGAATATCAACACCTACATCACGCAAGTCATGTATTGTTTGCTTTAAAACTATAGGTTCTTTGCTATTGGCTAGTACAAAGAAATCAGTGTTTGGAAATGACTTGACAGTCAGCATCCTGCAAACTCAGATTCTCCCCCGTCTGAACATTTTTCAAGTTCCTGCCATCATGTTTGCCTCCCTGGAACTGATGTCCCACTTGTTGACAGTTTTCCACACTGCCTTCTCTAATTGTCCTTTCATATAGGCCAGAGATCCTTGTTGGGCACTCTCTCTGAGATGCCTTGCTAATAAATCATTTTTGCTTGATGAAATATTTCCATCTGTTGAAGGCCTTTGAATATGAATATCACAGCCACCATGTGCTTATGATGCTGCTTTCAAAGATAATGAGGATTCCAAGCGAGTTGCTAATATAGTCTGCGGTGTGCTATTTAAATTTTCTTTCTGGTAAGTAGTTTCTTACAAAGGAATAGCAGTTCCCAGTCCCACTGGCACCGCCTTCTTTGTTATAAAATCTTCTAGAGAGGACCACGAAACAACCCAGCTTCCCTGAGAGGGTAAAATACCGCTGTGCATCTACAACCCTTGTACCATAGAAGCTATTGCATGCCCACACGCTTTAGAAGATCTAAAGATGAATCAAATTTTGTGTGAAATTTATTTGTTCAAAGAGAGGAAACAACTCCATTTTGATCAACCCAAAATATGGCAGTAGTATCAAATATTGAAATTGCCGGAAACCCTTCTACCATCCTTCCTCGCTAAGAGCACCTCCTGAAACATGCAACCTTTCACCTACAAAGAACGTTGCGTGTTGACACCGAGGTAAGAGTCCATTCCCAACGTTAGCTTAACTCAAATCCACCTGTTCGTGGCTCTTTCTTGTGACGATACGCTTTCAACCTGTCAAACATTTAGACCACCAGGCTATATTCACCATTAGACAGTTGTGCATGCATTCATCTACTTGGAAAATGGACATTCGACAGTTGGTTGTTTCATTTATTTATTCTTTATTCCCTCAGGGAGTAAATCCCACATATATCAGATGCTTAGATATTATAACCTTCAGAAATGTCAACACTCTCATAGTTCTATCGATGAGTTGTATTGTGTATGGTAGATTTGGCATTTGCGCTGGGCTTTGTGTGTCGATTTGTGATACGACCTATGTGTTGGTTGCCAAGACTTGGTATGTGGATTAACTCATTGCATTGAAATCTGTAGGCCACCAAATTTTGGTAAAGGCCATATAGCTTGATAGGCATATGAATGTATCACTGAGGTCTAGTCGTAGGCCTTAGGTCAATTGTGTACACAATGTTTTTGTTTTGTTAATATTTACAAATAAAAACATAATTTTTATTTGAAAACATAAAACTAGGGTTTTTAGGCAAGAGTAGTAGTTTATTTTTTAACTTTTGGAATGCAAGTCATGGACAAAGTCACAAGAGTCAGGAGTAATCACAATCGATCAGGAGCTTGATGGAAAAGATGGAGGTCAAGACACTAGAAAGAAACTAAGGAAAACGATAAATCATTTGAAGAGTGATGGAAAAAATGATAAAAATACTAGTGCGTTTTTATCACTAACAGGTGTCATATATCCTTCTTTGACCGCGTCTTTGTCCACTATTGATATTCCCATATTTGAAGGACAGATAGATGCATATGCCCTAGAAAAATAGTTAAATCTACTAGAAGGTTATTTCTTTTTTCATAATTTCTCCAACATGGAAAATATCACCTTGGCACTCCTTAAGGCTCTCCCCCATGTCAAACATTGGTGAGAAAATTATTGGGAGAAAAGTTCCACAAATGAGTCTGGAATATATGGGGCCGATCCCACTTGGGATTTTTTTGTGGATGCATTCAAGGAACAATATTACCCTGTTGGAAGCTACGATGACGAGTACATGAGATGGACCACACTACGGAAAGAGAGGGGCCAAGAAGTTTCAGAGTTCACCAATACCCTCCATACCTTGTGCACCAAGTTGGGTATCAAAGACTCTGAGCGACATCTCGTTCTAAAATACCGTGGGGGTCTACACAAATACATCCAAACTGAAATTGATTTTATGGACTTCTCATCACTGGGTGTTGCTTATTGATATGATGTTAAAATAGAGCAAAAATTTAAGCACCAGAAAAAGCAGGAGTTTGGGTCTGCAAATCCGCAACAACCAAAGTATGGTAAAGATGACCATAACAACTAGCCTTCAGAAAACCAGTCCAAGTCAAAGGACAAGAAGGGTAACAGAAAGACGAAGGACACTGGAAAATGGTATGATTTCCATGAAATCCCTTGGCACAATACCGATGAATGTATCTCAAAACATTCATTGGTGGCCAAGATAAAATACAACGATCCAAACCCTAATTCATAATCTGATTAAGAAAATAATGGTAGAACACAGATCATCGATGCATACCCCACTACCATTGTCGCGACTAAGGAAATTCAACTAGAAGAACCAACAGATCCTGAAGAGGGGGAGTATCTCTTCCATTTATAGATGTGGATGAAGGGGACTCTGTTGCATTTCGAAGCCAGAAGAACCTCATCTCAACAGAGGTCATCAAACATTTGGGATTATCGACAACACCGCACATGCAACCATACAACATCAGGTGGCTTCGCCAGGCATGAGATCTCCATGTCAACCAACAATGTGGATTGTCATATGGCATCCAACCCTTCAAGGATGAGGTATTATGTGATGTTTTCCCATTGGATGTCAATGATGTTCTTTTGGAACAGTCATATATGTGGAAACACCATGCTATTTATGAGTCTCGACCCCGTAGTGTTGTTATTACGCTGGAGCTCCATATTTATAGGATATCAGAGGTAGTTCCAACTATTGTCCCACCTAAACAGTGCCACAAGGTAGTATCTCATACTATAAACTTCATCTTCTGCACATGCTATTAAAAAAGTGAATAGAAGAACACCACAACCACTAGAGCCCCAGTCCAAGAACCTTTGGTCCAGCAAAAGCATATTGACAAGATTGAAGCGAAGCACAAGGCTGCACACATTCGTCTCATGTAGCAATATTGGTTAAAATGGTCTGATCTAAGCAGCTCATCAAGTGTAACATCCCTGTTTCCCCTAATTTATAATTAATCATAAAATAGAATTACCATGCTAAGGCATGTGGACAGTGTAAATGTATTATTGTTTGAGTTGCCAATGACTGACTATGGAGGTGAAGCCTTGAAAGTACTGGCCATGATATCACTAGAGGAAAGAATGTTAAAACTATAAGAGAGGGTTCAATATATCAAATAACCCCAAATTTCCCTTGATGGGGATAATAAATCTCCTTCGGATCCCAAGGAGAGAAAGTAGTTAATGAAGAAAGGACTAGTGGTTGAATTATCAGCCACTCCCATGAATGGAAGCATGGTCTGACTGTAGAGTGTCAGATTGAAGTACCACTGGGTATGACAAACCAAGTTGACCCGAGTTCCCTTCTGACAGAAGCAACAAGATAGGTCGAGAATCATCCCGGGGAAACAAAGATACAAGAAAAGGGGGTAAAGAGAATGCGCGTAGCTCCCAAATGAATGATGAATAGAAATCCACGAGCTTGATGTGGAGTGAGAATCTGACAAACCTTGCCAAGGCTGCAACAAAGAAAGAAATCTCTCTGAAATTTTGCAGAGAACAGAAACCGATCAGAAGTTGAGACAGAGGAATAACCCTTGAGAACTATGAGAGTTCCCTAGTGATATCATGGCTTGGCATGGGCGTGGCCAGAGTGCTAAGAATGAATTCCTTTGATCCTATGGTCGGGTGGAAGGATGAACACCCACAGTCAGTTAATTGGCTACCACATGTAATAGATAAGTAATCACATATCTTGTGTATTTAAGTGGTACTGTGAATTAAAGTTGGATATCCTATGAAAGTTGCAAGGATGGATATATTTGCTTAATGATTTATACTGTACCCTTTTTGTATCTTCTTGATTGTGTACACAAGTAGGAAATCATATGAATTGGACATATTTTTATACTCGTAAATGCTTGCATCCTGTGGTGGCTTAAGCTAGATCCATGAACTATGAGTTCGTCAACCTTAGGTACAGTTTCATGTACACATGTCGACCCTCCTAGTCGTTCTGAGTCAATTGGAGGAAGGATTATGTTAAAGTTCAGGAGAGATAGTGAATGTATACACAGGCTCTCTGGGAGGCAAACAGAGACCGAGAACTACTTAAGTTCTAGAGTTGATGAATGAACATAAGGGGTGTGCCGAAGAATTCTTCCAAGCGTTACGTTCAAGAGAAAGAGCGCAAATCTCTTAAGCCTTCCATAGCCAACCAAGCTCAGGAAGAATAGCAAGATTCAAGTATCGAAAGGGAATATCCTTTCATTTGTAAGATGAACGGACGAGACCCTTTCAGGAGGATCCAAGGTCTATCGAGACCATTAAATTGGAAGAAGGAGCACAGGCACTAACACCTCGACTCCTTTAGTCTTCACAAGTTTGACGAATGTTGGTAATTATCGTAAAGGGGATGGATCCTCTGAAAACCGAAGTCGCGATGTGATATGGATCGTAGATCCAAGGATCTATCGGGACCCACCTTGACTGTTGGATCTGTGAGTTTAGAGTTTGCGCGACAGGAGAATCCTGTGTTGGTGCGACTAAACCTCTGAAAGTTGTAGTCGTGAAGTCGACCTAGACCATAGATCTATGGATCCTATGGGACTCACCTCGGCTATCTGATCCATGAGATTTGAGTTCATGGATTGTGAGTTAAGTGGAGTTAGCTTTTGAGGCGTAAGCTTAGGAGGAGTAGCAACAATGGTCATTAGATCGAGCACTGCAAAGGAGATCTGGACAATTGGAATCCATGTCCAGACACTTAGGAGTAAGCACAGGAGGAGATCGGATCTCAGCTGTCAGAACTGAGCACGAGGACCAGCAGCCGTTGGATCCCAAGGAAAGTGCATGAGATCTAACCTTTTGAAAGTGCACAGGAGAGTGGACTTGCGAAGTCCCGAAGTTCTGAAGTCAATTGGAACCGTCCATCATCAGGGTTGACAGGTGGCAGCAAATCCGAGAGTTTGAGGACTCGGACATCGAAAAAATTGAGGGAGAATAATCTAAACTTCGCGAGAGGCGAAGTGCGAAGTGACTCTGATCCATTGGATTCAGAGAACACATGGCAGAGATCCAAGTACTTTGGAGGAAGAACATGTGGAGAAGGCAGGAGGCGAATACGTCAGGAGCTAAGATCTGCAACAATCCTAGTCGTCCATCGAGTCAAGACACGTGGCGGGAGATCAGATTTTGCTTACTCGCATATCAGGAATGTCAAAGGTAGAGTTGTAAGAACTCGTGAAGTCCGAACTCATGAGTTGATCTAAAGCATTGGATCGCGAGAGGAGCATGGACTGTAGATCTGGTCCCGAGGAACTTCAGAAAATCGGGAGTTGGAAGAAAAGAGGTGAGAAGTCCCCCAACCTCGCGAAACGCAAAGTCCCGAAGCACTCGGAAGATTGGAACTAGGTCATAGCGAGGGGTCACATTGACAAAGATTAAGGGAGGAGCTAATACGCGCTAGGCTCTAGTTCATAGTTCGAGAGTTTGGGAGTTAGGAGAGTCAGGGTTGGCTCACATGCAAATACCTGACATGCGAAGTCACGAAGCGCCTTTTGGATAGGCGTGTGGTCATAGCCAGAGATCACATTTGAGAAGGGGCTAGCATGGAGAGCTAGCGCCTGTTTCTCAAATCCTTCAAAGGGGCCAGGAAAGAGCCCACGAATTTGGAAGAACCTGCAATATCAAGAAAGGTGAACCTAGAGATAGTTAAGGAAAGCGAAATTTTGATGCCCTATTCGTTAAACTCCTTTTTATGGTTGGGTGTGTTACAAATTGGTATCAGAGCATGGCAACAACACTTGTCCTGCTTGGGTTCATGCATGAGTTGTATGAAAATATTCTTGAAGTACTTTAAGGAAGCCTATCATTTCTTTGGGAAATGATAGTCGATCTTATAGGAGTAGGATTATGTTGAAGAACACTAATCTTTCAACTAAAATAGAAATGTGAATGGATGGAAAAGATCAGTAGCAGTAATGATTAATGCTTTGATGAAGGGATAAATATAATATAGGTGTATAACCCCTCATGAACAGAGGAATGATTCTGGTGACCATTCCCTGAAAAGGGAGAGCATGCGCAACTCTCGGGTTTCAAGTGGGATGAGAAACAAATTTTGTTTCTGGATACAGGATATGTTGGACAGGGTTTTTCTAATCAAGTTGATAGATAGAGTTGTAGAATTATAGAGTGATTGAGTGAGAAATCACAACAACCTCCCTTGCTTGGTGGATAAGAAAACTAATCTGCCAAAGTTCTTGTGGGTGGAGGAGAATGGCCTATGTCCCTGACTATCCTGAATAGAAGGAAAAACTCTAGATGTAATGGTCAAGACCAATCTTGACCTAAAGATACTCTGGATTTATGAACTAGGATACTTAGTAAGTAGTCCAAACGGTATTAGACATTATTGTTAAAGATAAGATAAAATGGTTGACTAAATGTTGATCCTGAACATGGTAAAGGGAGTGTTGGGGCACTTCTAGAATCCCAATGGGTCAGATTGACATCCAGTGGTGGATGACAGCAATATCATTTGAAGAGGATCTGGAAGTCTGAGATGCTCATGTGCATGCATGACATAGAAGTATTTTATTAATATAGATATATTAATAATATATGCATGCCCAACAATGTATTATATATATATATATATATATAAGTATTTCATTTCCTAGGTACTATGGCCCCTTTTCAATCTTTTTGTTTAACCAACCTAAGTCACAATTACATAATACATTCTAGTTCATAGGGGTCAAAACCGAGGGTGTTACACAACCTGAGTGGGCCTAATGGTTAAGAACATGTGTTTTCTCCTAAGAGACCACATGTTCAAATCTAAAGAAGGGTAGGGTATGTATACCTCTGTAGACTTTAGCAATCAAATCACTTTGAAAAGGAGGTCCCTTGTCCCCACCAAAAAAAATCTCATACACCAATTTAATGTCTCGCTTAGAAGTGACCTTAAAATCTGATTATTTCTATTAAAAATAATAAGATATTATTTTTTTCTTAAACATCAATATTCCATTCTAAAGATATTCAAAGTTTATCATTAAATAAACATATATTACTTTCTTAAATATATTCTTTCTTTACAATCTAATTGATACATATTCATATTTGAAAATAAGAACAATTACCACGAATTAATTTAGATAAATATATAAAGCTCCATATAAAAAGATTTAATCAAGGATTTACATAATAGTTGATATTTATATTAATATCTACAGAATCTTAAACATTTTACATATTAAATAGTGATATAAAACATTTTACATATTAAATAGTGATATCATAATTGAGTTCTTTTTAACCTTTTCAATACAATATATTAAATATAGTAACTAAGCATGATATGTTTTGGTTTGTTACTGTTTATTTTTAATATGGTTTAACAAATGATAGAATTGTACAAATTTTAGTATATTAAATAATATAAGATATAATATCATATAACAAGGAAATTTAACATAATAACAAACTTATTTAATTTTTTAGGTATTGTTTTGTTTTTTTAATGCCTATTATGATGATGATGGTTAATGTCCATTGAAATCAAATTTTGTTTATCAAACCTTAAATAAAGTAAGAAATTACTTAGATTTATTTAAAATATTTTTTTTTAAACAAGAATTTATATTACCTAATAATAATAAAAAATATTACATTAATAGTCTTCTAAGAATTGGGTCACCAAAAATGGAAACCAACCCAAACCCCAATATAGTCCAAAAAATAAACAACCCCAAAGGATCCAGAGGAAAACTACAAATATCTCATGACAGTCCTAAACATCCTGACCATGGGTGGAATATTTGGGATGATCATGACCATGGGTGGAATATTTGGGATGATCATGACCTTGGGTGGAATATCTTGGTTATTCTGAAGCAGCAGCACACAATGGGATTCACATGGTCCTCTGCTAGGCCAAATTCCTTGGGAGTCTGCACAAGAATTGTCATCCACAGACGGTATCTTCAAATGCTAAGGAGGAGGGTTTCCCTCCACTGAGAGTGAAACATTTCCAGTGAGTCCACCTTCACCTTCAACTCTGCCTATGGGCACATTATCTTCATCCAACCACTCCACCAGGCATCCTCATACTAAAGCATGCTCTGAAGTTTGTTGTGCGAATGACCCAACCAATTTGGAGTCTAGTTCTCCACACTTCTCGGCATCTTTTACTAGAAGAAAAATGTATTCCTTCTCCATTTTACTAGTGGATGGGGGAAACCCTTTGTGTTGCATTCCCAACCTACAACAAGACATATTACTTCAGTGAATACGACCATGTTCCCTAACTCGCGACATATTAAGAGGAGTGGTGCCAGCGCCACCAGTCATAGTTACCTTCGAAACTCCTGACAGCCTCCAGTAGAACCAGAAAAAGGTGAGTTGCAAGGGAAAGACAACATTATAAAACTTCCCTCCAGAACTTTGTCTCATCATATCATAACTGCTAACCTTCAGTTGCATATCAAGCGAGTTAGTTGTTCGAATGACCCTGCAACAAGTTCACTTCTCGTCAATGGTACCGTAATGTAGCGACGTGACTCTTTTAGCATGCTCTAAATAGAAGAGTGCCTTAATTATCATATCGTAGTAGTTGTTGGGAATAATTTCCACTCGTGCACCTTGAAAATGGAGCCATTGGGTGGAAATACATGCGTTCCCCATGTCGTCTAGCATTAACTCTGTCATGACACCCCATCTGAGGATGTTTCTTCATGCTTTATCATTCCCATACATTCCAGGAATAGAGGGTGCTCAATTCCACGATAATAGCCACAGTCCAGATCTTGCTCCCTTATGTCAACCCCAACATTAGTAATCTTGTCCGCAATTTTGTTTCCTTCGCGTGAGACATGAGAGGGGATAAAAATCCTATTCGAGAGTAGTAGAGATTTCAGAAATTCAATACTAATCAGGAGCCTCTTGTTGGGAGAAAATTGGTTGGCTGCGAACCATTTAGAATATTGAAAACATTCCCATAATGATTTTGGAGTTCCCTTACACAATTAATTGATGAAATCCAAGCTCGAGGGAAACCTAGATTCCCTGGATGAGTGTTGAGAGTTTGGATGCATTGTTCATGTCATGCCGAAATATTTATGCTAATATCTGGTGAATTTGGCCCTGATCGTCTTTGAAGACTACCCCAAAACCAATCAGTATGGTACTTCCCTTTGTTGCACCATCAAAATTAAGTTTGAGGAAGACAAAGGGAGGGAAATTATATTTCTCAAGACTTTTGACAGAGGATGAGCGATTGGGGTCAGATTTGGGTCTAGGGCTAGGAAGAGATTCTATTGGAGCATAAATTTGCATTCCCTCTAATCACAGGGCCAATATTTAGTAGACCATTTATGTTGTCGGACTATTTCCATGACATTGACTTGAATTTTGGGCCAAATCACTTACCCGAGAATTTGAGAGGAGTGGAAGATTCTTTGATTTCTCTCTTTCCATAAATTCCACAAGAGGAATCTCGATAGAAGCATCTATATTTGATTTAAATCTAGGATTTTAAAAGCATAGGAACGTTGGATGTTGATCACGACTGTGATGTTATCCCTATGGCGATCTGTAATACAATTGATCAACTTTGTCCCATACATAGAGATGTAGTGACACTAATTAAGAAGGTGCTTCAAGGTTTCCTCATGATGAAGACATAGGGGACACACATATGGCCCAATGAATCCCAACTTCTTGAAGTTATCCCGAGTTAAGATCCACATATGAGCAACCAACCAAAGGAATGTTCTTATTTTGGGCCATAAGTTGGCTTTCCAGATGTCGTTCTAATTGTTCTCCTTGGGTAGAAGCTGAAATTGGGCTTTCATATGTTGTTCTATATGTTCTCTCTAGGAAGAGGTGGTGGGATATTGTTTTCCAATAGTCTGTGACACAGGAATGTCTGTCTTGACTTAGGCTTTCTTGAAGATCAGAAAATTGGTCCAATTGATGCAGAAAGGGCATTTTTTCCAGGAGTCTGACCATAATAGAACGTCCCTACATTCCTTGATTTTCCAAAAGGCATGCTCCTAAACTAGGGAGTTATTTTTTCAGGTCGTATTATAAATGAGTGAACCATTCTTGTATTTATTCCATCGGATCAGTTGCACCTCTTCCACATCGAGCATGCATTTAATGCACTACAATTGATCCCGTAGGTGTTACACATAAAATTTACACACCTAGGTACCTCACCCTAAGTGTCGCAAGTGTCGTAAAAGTTTCATATGCACCTTGCTAAGTGTCTCATACACCTCGACACCGTGAAATAACATATGTCACAATCCCTAGTCAATGTAGAGGAGAAATATATTATATGAAGGACAAAATACTATGTGCACATGGATTATTATTAATATTCATGAAAAGGAAATTAATTTAGTGTGAGAATCCATCTCATATTTGGTTTCCTATTTTTTAGAGGAGGTCGAGGATCTCATGGATGGTTGAAATATTTCCTCCTTAAAATCCTTGAGAGATATTTACTCCCTAAAATCCTTAAGAGATATTTTCTCCATAAATATCTTGGAGATTCCATTTTAGTGGATCTGATGAGTGATCCTCTCCATGGTGGTTAAGCCTCCAAATCCTATATAATGAGGGCTTTCCATGGAAAAAAATAAAGAATAATATTAGAGGTATCAAACTTATGATCTTGGGAGAAAGCTTTTGGTTATGATCCTGGGAGCATTGTGCAAGTTCTAGATGAGAACAGCTTGGAGGAGTGTTGCAGCATCATCCATGATTATAAGTAATCTTCTTGAGTTCTCATATTAATATATGCTTGGCATATTTCCTTCTAGTTTATGTATCTTTACATATGTTTGTCTACTGTAGATGAATTTGTTTAATCTAGTATGCTAGAGTAGGATTTTCCTTGTGTCTCTTTGTTGTATGTGGTTTGCAGGTATCAAGTTGTGCGAACGCATTTGGAGATCAAGCTCAAATTGGAGAAGCGAGGACAAACACCAGAATAAGGTGCATCAAACTTGTTTCCTTCTCTTTCTCTTTTTGAATAGTTAAGAAAATATAAAATGAATGTTAGTGTCCAATGTTAGCCTCTTTCTATCCTGGTAATAGGGGTCTAGGATCCAAGAGGATATTTACCTATCCGCAGGGGAATTTTCCTACAACATAAATTCACGACTCCAATGGGGAAGGAAATTGACTTGTATTTCCTTGGATTGTCCCTAATGTTTTCCCATAGTTCTAGATCATTTTATTGTTTGTTATTGATCTATTTCCTTTCTCCTCTCTTCACTGCAAATTTCACAAACTTCCGAGAATTGTGGGTGAGTTTTTCTTAGTTTTTGGGCTTTGTTTTCAGTTTCTAGGAAGGGTAGCGCTCCCCTGTAGTACATCATAGAGAGTTGATCTGTAATCAAAGCTCTTCTACAGTGTATTACAGATCTCTATAGTACTTTGTTCCCTTGAGTTAGGGAGCGTTGATCTCCTATTTTGGTGTTTTCAACCCTTTTCTGCTTAGTTTTTTCAGTCTGTCTTCCAGAGATCTTTTCCCAGAGTTTGTAAATTGGTTTGTGGATTTGTTTTGGTTGAAGATTTGATACCTACCACTCTTTTTTGTCTTAATTTGAGCTTGCACCTTTTCAAATTGTGAGATTTCTCTTTCTTGTTGCTTGTTTTGTCAGGACAATTTGAGTGATTTCTCTTTCTCCTTATCAGTTTTTGGATTCTTCTCTGAACTTTCTTTTCTTCCTTGAATGCTTGTTGATTGTTGAATCCTTGAATGATTTCTTGTTTGAACATGTTGTCTCCTACTTTTTTCTATCAATTCTCATTGCTTTGAGTGCATGCTTTGCTTGAATCCATTTTTGCTTCATGTCTTTTGCATATGTATGACTCTTTCTTTTAATTGAAAGTAGTGGAGCATTAAAGGATTTGCATTTACTTTCTTTATACATTAGAATCAAACAAAGAAGATAGTTGAATTCTTTCTTTTGGGTACTGTATATAGGTTGATTACATTTGGCAATTGAGTATTTTGTTGAAGAAAGTGGAACCTTTTCTCCGTCCCGTATGTAGGATTCATTGAAGAAAAAGATTTGCATCTCATTTTTCTGCATTCTTTTGGAGTCGAGTCTACAACATCATAATTTTCAATTTCACATCCTTGAGTAAACAAAAGCTCTAAAATGAAGCACTTATAAAATTGATCAGACACTTTTATATTTTCTGGTAGCGAACCTCCATTAGAAAGTGTAGGGCTTTGGAATAGGTTGTGAGGATAAATTTCCAAAGCCATCAGGAAAACATAGAATCTTGTGCTAGGGAGCGGTAAATACAATTGTTAGTATAAGCATAACTGGGATCCCCCTCTCACACAGGGGTTATGCACGAGGTCGCATTCGAGAGAGAAACAAATATTATCTCTCTGAGGCTTAACCATTCGTAGTAGTCAGATCGTATTTTGGAGGTTCTTCTTGAGGTCCAACTATTTTCATTTGGTCTCGGTGCTTCGTGAATTCTGAATCCATTCGGGGTCCTATGGAGTTCTACAGGTCCACTTGTCCTCAGTTCTCTTGAAGTATTTCAGACTTGTTATCTTGCCCATACGTTCGGACTCGACTGTCGAATGTACTCCCCAGAGGTTGAATGCGAGTTGGTGACCTTAGTAGCCATAACCTTTATTGTCCTTACACAAGGTGACAGTTAAGGGAAGTATTCGTTGTAGCTAGAATAGATGTTGGTCAAACTCACTCGGGCTCCTTGGAGGGTAATATCCACGATTATTGTGTGGAAGCTTGCACCAAGGCGTAATTACGTTAAGCAGGCCGCCAATGTAACTGATCCACACACTCTATCCCAACCCCTTCCTATATTGATCTCGCGATGTTGGATTTCATCACCAACTAGTGGGTTCATTGTGGGAAGTTTTGTGTGATTGTATGCTTCTCATATTTGTAGCGTGTGATGTTTATTTTCCTTAGTGGACCTTAGGTCGAATCAGTGTCAATGGCATCAACTCCTCGGAGTACCAATGGAGGAACCCCTTTTGCTGGGGAACCTTTTTCCTTTCCTTATTTTAGAAACGTTGGTCCTTCGTGCATTTCCACACTGAGTCTTCCAGGACTCACGATCAGATTATCGGTTTGTTTGTTCCCCACTTCAGTGATCCTGAATCTTCCTAGTGCTTCGAATGCACCTAGTGCTTTAGATGTAAGCACACCACCCACACATCAACCTCGTGTCGACCTTTCTCCTTCTTCACCCATCATGTATCCTTCCCTTTCTCCTTCTTCACCTAGTGAAATATCTAAAGCGAGTAGCCAGGTTGATAAGAAGAAGAAAAAACAAAAATAGAAGAAGAAGAAGAACTAGAAAGAGACCAAGCCTAAAACCACATCAGATCATGTTGGATCCAAGCAACCAACTACGGTTAATTGTACTGGGAGTGTTGATAAAGTTAACAAGATTAAAATGAAGAATCTTAAACCCAAATTCCCTTGCAGTCTTTGTAAGGGTGACCACTTTCTAAGTGATTGCCCTGGTCTCCCCAAGGTCATAGAAATGTGGTCTTCCTGTCATCATCCCCTGTGAGACATGCTAGTGAAACCTCATCATCTAGTGACATTAGGTTGGTAAGAAGAAGAGTACTGTCAAATTTCCTTGCTTATTATGTGAAGGTCATCATTACTCTCACCTTTTCCATCATATGGACAAGTCTTATTATCTTTTGGAAAAGATTCAACTTCTAGCTAGTTATCGTAATATTTATTCCAACTTGTCATTAGTTGATGGACTGGTCAATCTGGTTCCATCCCCGGTCAGTCTGGTTGATCAGGTGGTCAATCTAGTTTCATCCTCGGTTGAACCACAAACCCAAGTAGTTGATCCAGTTCCGTCATCGATCAACCCCACTCTTCATCTGAAAAGTGAAACCCAAGTGACTGATCCAGTTTCGTCATCAGTCAGTCACACTCTTCATATGAAGAGTACCAAATTGGTCAATATGGTTCTGTCATCGATCAATCCCACTCCTCCCTTGAAGAGTTCCAAAGTGGTCGATTTGGTTCTGTCATTGATTAATCCCACTCCTCCCTTGAAGAGTGCCAAAGTGGTCGATCTGATTCTGTTGTCGGTCGATCCCACTCCTCCTTTGAAGAGTGCAACCAAAGTGGTTGATCTGGTTCCACCACCAGTCAATCCCACTCCTCATTCAAAGAGTGAGGATGTCGCTCAGGTCTACCTCATTAATACTGATTCACCCAGACAAGGGGGCACTCTGCCCATCTTGATGGCACCCCCTTCAAGAAATCAGATGATTTCTATTAATTGGAATCATTTGAAAGAACCATGTCTTCCCTATTACGTGCCTTTCCAAATCACCGTGTAGGTTTGTGATAGGAATATTCCTAACACTATAATAGACGAAGGTGCTTCTGTTAGCATCTTATCCACGAATTCTTGGCAAGCTGTTGGTTCTCCGCAGCTTGCGCCTGTGACTCATAACCTGTTGTCCTTTCACAGAAGGGTTAGTCAACCTTTAGGGATCCTCCCTCATTTTTTGGTTACTTTGGGAGGAAAAACGGTCTACATTGATGTGATTATAGTTCAATACCCCTTGGACTTTAACCTACTCCTTGGGCAAGACTATGTCTATGCTATGAGAGCTTCTGTGTCCACTCTTTTTTGAGTGATGTGTTTCCCTCACAATTGAAAAATAGTAACGATCGTCCATCTTTCATTCATTGACCCTCATCTGATGGTCAACCATATGCCTTCCATGAATGGACCTTACATGCTGGCGATGCCCACCCCACCACAGGTCAATTATGTAATGGTTTGTCCCATGCATTCAACCTTGCACGAGAGGGAATATCTCCCTTCTCTTGACTTATATCTGGTATTTGACATGGTCATATATTCAATACGGCTATTAGAGCCAGATCTCCCTACCCTTATCGAGGCCATCGAAATGTTTTCCTTTCGAGTGGTTTTCTTCCATCTAGAGAAGATCTCCTGGAAGCCATGATCGACGTTTGTCCTTTGACATGTATTCCTTCCAGAGCATTGTCCTCTTGGAAACCATGATCAAGAAGATATTATGAGCATAGTTTTTCTTCTATGTGGGAAGATCGTTAAAAAATGAAACAAAAATTTGGGGATTGAACCAGAAGAAAATAGCATAGTTTTACTTCTCTGTGTCAAGCTCGTTAAAAAATGAAATAGAATCTTTGAGCATAGTTATTTTCCTGTGTCAATATTGTTAAAAAAATGAAATAGTCACCTCTCCTAACAAGTCAAATCTTTCGCTAGATCTCGTAGATATCAAGTCGAGTCTTTAGCTAGATCTCATAGATGTCAAGTCAAGTCCTTTATTAGGTCTCATATTTGAACCTTCCTTTCATCCACCCTTATCCTTTTTCTCCATCTAATATAGAAATTGGTGACAACCTCAAAGTCAGTGAATGAATTGAAGCTTGGGAGGGCATGTCTCCATCCTTTGATTATCATTATGGATTTAAGCCACTATATTTTCAAGCTAGGGGCATAGTACAAACCATCCATGGGTATCCCAACCTTTAGAAATTACGTTGGGAATTTACAAGCATAGTTTAATTTTGTTTCAATCTTTTGTAAAAATGAAACCAATACCAATCTTAGCCTTTGTTCTTTCTTGTGCTTGTAAATACATGAGAATGTAATCGAGTATACTTTTATCACTTTTTCAGACTCGTAAAGGTTATACGAAAAAGGACCCCCCTGGAGTCTCCTTTAAGCTCTTTTTAGACTCTCTAAACATGAAAAGATTGTCGAGTGATCTTGCTTCCTTTCACACTCATTAAAAGGTTTGAAAGTGTGTCTTTCGAGTGGTATTTTAACGCTTTTTTGACATTGTGAGACTAAAATTATGAAAAAGTACAACCCTAGAGTCTCCTCTAAGTTATTTTCAGACTCTCTAAACATGAAAAACCATCGAGTTTTCCTTTTCTAGACTTGCTAATCTACACATTGAAGGGAACATATGGGGACGAGCCCTTACTTCTTCTAGTTCATTAAAAAAAGGAAGAGGAACTTACTGAAGGTGATTTATATCGAGAATGTGTTACCCTCCTCGAGCCCGTTAAATTAAAAAGAGGTACACATCTATCTGGGTGGGGCGAAAATTGAAGGAAGTGGGTCAAGTTTTTGAGAATCCTTTATGGCATCTTTTGTCGCCCTTGAACATGGCACTTGTTTGCGTCTCATCTTACAGTTGGGTAATATGCTTGTCTCTGAGTCATACGATTTCCATGTGTCGCCATACTTTTTCGTCCATTCAAAGAGTGCTCTTATTTTTGTCACATTACATTTTTGGTACTTTTCGAGTTAGTGCTGCCAAGTCAGTCGTCGTGCCTCATCATGTTCAAGGGAAGTTTCACTTCAAACTATCCATCTGCAGTATTGCGAGTTTTCATTTCATGTGTCAGTCCATACTCATTTGATTCACCATCTTACATAAATTTCCTATGTCAGTTTCGTGTCGTTGATGGGGGATACATCAAAACCCTCCTTCGACGAGTCTTTTCCTATCAAATTCAACACATCATCCAAGAATTAGACTTAGAAACCACTTAGTACCTTAGGACTTTCATGCATCAATGGCAGGCCTCCTCACTTCCAACAGTGGGTTTACATCATTGACCTCTGATCGGATGATTCCACGAATGTTCGACCTCAACTCATTTATTCACATTCGTTGGAATGTACTAGGGTACCTTAGGAGTCATTGACATCATTGGTGATTTTCCTCTCACTTGTTAATGGTTTACCCCAATGACCAGTAATCAAGTGGTTTCTACCATGTTCAACATCAAAACATCTATTCACATGGCTATATTCATACCACATGGGGGTTGGGACGAAGACCCTGGGTTGAGTGTTCACTCTGGTATCTGCTTTGCCTAGGATACAAAAGGAGATCATTTGAGTATGTTGATATATATATTGTCACATAGATCCACATTGTATTGGTTTGTGGCAATGTTTTATCATCTCGTACCTCCACTGTGTATTTCTTGTGGCTACGATCAGTTCATTTCATGGAGGTATGGATCTACATTATATCTTTGGTGGCCATATCCTTAGTCAATATTTTTCATGGATCCACAGTGTATTGGTCGGTGGCCGTGCTTTGAGTCATCTTGTATTCTGAGCATAGGTATTTCTGCCTTGGAAATGGAACATATATTAATATTGTTTGATGGTTGTTTGCATCTTCTTCCTGGTTCTCCAACTCCACAACCTTGCATTGAAGAATTGTAAAGTTTTTCGGCCATCAGTTTCTCTTTTGACCTCACACTTTAGGGGGCATACTGTTACACATCAAATTTCCACACCTAGGTACCTCTCCCTAAGTGTCGCAAGTGTCGTTAATGTGTCATATTCACCTTGCTAAGTGTCGCATATACCTCAACATCATGAAATAACATATGTCACAATCCCTAGTTAATGTGGAGGAGAAATATATTATATGAAGCTTGAAATATTATGTCCACATGAATTATTATTAATATTCATGAAAAGGAAATTAATTTAGTGTGAGAATCCACCTCACATTTGGTTTCCTATTTTTTAGGGGAAGTTGAGGATCTCATGGATGGTTGAAATATTTCCTCCTTAAAATCCTTGAGAGAAATTTCCTCCCTAAAATCCTTAAGAGATATTTTAAATATCTTGGAGATCCCATTTTAGTGGATCTGATGAGTGATCCTCTCCATGGTGGTTAAGCCTCCAAATCCTCTATAATGAGGGCTTTCCATGGAAAAAAAGAAAGAATAAGATTAGAGGTATCAAACTTATGATCTTGGGATAAATCTTTTGGTTATGATCTTGGGAGCATCGTGCAAGGGTTGGACAAGGAGAGCTTGGAGGAGTGTTGCATCATCATCCATGGTTGTAAGTAATCTTCTTGAGTTCTCATATTAATATGTTCTTGGTCTATCTCCTTCTAGTTTATGTATCTTTACATATGCTTCTATACTGTAGATGAATTTGTTTAATCTAGTATGCTAGAGTAGGAGCTTCCTTGCGTATCTTTATTGTATGTGGTTTGCAGG
>ML788379.1:988910-1001711 GCA_009831015.1 Picea engelmannii
TATATATATATATATATATATATATATATATATATATATATTTGAAGAAGGAAAATATTTCGTTGTTGCAAGAAGAAATAATTAATAAATCTGGTAAGAACTACATAAGTATCTACATCTGATATTATTGAAAAAAAAAATCACAGCAATCATACAACCACTTTTGTTCTACCTATGCCGCCATACAATTTTTTTGCGATATAAAAAAGTAAAACTATTGTATGTTGCTATAACCCATACACTTGTCAACAAAATTCTATTTTATACCACCATACAAACTACTGAAATTTCCATTCTACCATCCATACGGTTTTTACAAATTTGGGCCATATACATTGAATTGGATCTATTCCATCATCCGTCATACAATTTATTATTGTCATTTTTAGACAACCCACAAATCAAATCTACATGCATCTACTCCTTATATTGCATACAATCCGTATATATCAAGTTAAGAGTCATGTGAATCCAACGTAGAAATGTGACAATTGGTTAAATTTCAATACATCTTATTAATAATAAAGTTGACCAATCACAACTCTAATTCGTTGGAGTTCATAAAGTGTTTCATCAAGTTGAGAAAAAGTTATAAAAAAATATTAAGTAAAGAATTATAGAAGGAAATATTAAAGTTTCAGTAAAAAAGGATTACCAAATTTTAAGTTCTAATAAAAGGGAACATTAAAAGGTAAGTTACCTTTTAAATAAAGTAAATAAGAAAAATATTAACTTACTTTTTAAATAAAGTAAATAAGAAAAGTATTTTAATATTGAAGGGTTATTTATAAAGTGAAAAACGAGTATTTTAAGTTAAAAGATATAAAAGGGAATGTTTAAGTTAAAGTGGCCATAAAAAATTAAATTAATTATTATTCCATTACTTACTATTTACTAGGTTAAAAAGGAGATTTAAAAAAAAAAAAAAATTTGAAAGACAAAAAAAAGTTATAAGAAGAGATTAATTGGTTAAAAGAAAAATACATATATATTTATACAAATATAAATTATATTTATATTTATAAATATAAATTATTAAAAGTATATATATAATATTTCAAAATTTCATTCTATTAGAAGGAAAATATTATTTAATTTTTTGAAAAAAAGGGGTTATCGTAAATAACGAAGAAATTCAAGATGGATTCTAATAAAATAATGAAAGAAAGATTTACTTATGAAGGTTGTCCAATCCTGTGTTACAATTTTTGTACATTAAAATGGAGTATGCAAGGAAGAGAGGTTATCATCATTATCAATTTAGATTATAATAAAAATTACATTAATGTTGATTTGGAAAATCAATTATTAATTCCAAAGCAGACTATACTTGAAAAGAATTATATTTTTCAAATTAAGGAGTTACGAGTGACGATTGATGAATATCAATATATATCTCAATTCTATGTTACAACTATGTATCAAGACTAAGTTGAAATCATCATCGGGTTACCCTGGTTTAAGCTCAGAAGAGATAGTGCAGAGGATTGTTGGCAGATCATCGATGGAAATATCAGAGTAAGAAGAACAAAGTAAGCTCGGGAGGAGAAGCAACATTTCTGATTATTGGATCCCATTTACAATTCCCGATGACCATCAGATTAAGTGTTGATCGGGACTGTTGATCCCACGCCATTTCGGGGTTTCGTGAATCGCGACTTGGAGAGGCAAGAAACATAACCACAAGAACATCGAATTCGCAATATGCAAAATAGTGAAACTATCTTAGCCGTTAGATCGAGGTTTGTTTTGGACCGTTGATCCAACTCCATATCGGAGCTTCGCCTATCGCGAATTGGAGAGGCAAGAAACATAACCACTAAAATCGCGATATGCGAAATCGCAATTTAATCGCAGTCATCAGATCAAGGTGTGATCTAGACCGTTGATCTGACTCCATTTCGGAGTTTTGCGAATCATGACTTGGAAAGGCAAGAAACGTAACCATCGAAATCGTGATTTAATTGCAACTGTCAGATCAAGGTGTGATCTGGATCATTGATCTGACTCCATTTCAGAGTTTCACGAATCACGACTTGGAGAGGCAAGAAACATAACCACAAGAACGCCGAAATCACGATATGTGAAATCGCGATATGATCTGAGCCATTGAATTAAGATCAAATATGGACCATCGAATCATAGGACAAGTCGTTGACTTGGAGACAATGGAGCATGGTGTGGAAACTCACACAATGCGAGATCGCGATAATATCTGGACTGTTGGATCTATGGAGATTTCAATCATTGATCAGACTTGATGAAGTTTATAAACTCGCGAAATACGAAGCGCCTTTTGGCACAGCCTATGGTCACCATTGGTGGTCATGAGAAGGGAAGGAGTCAGTTCAGATAAGCTCCATTTCGGGGTTTCGGGGATTGCGACTTAGAGAGTCGAGATGCCTCATCTCCAAATTCACGAAATGCGAATTCATGAAAAGCACTTTATGCATAAGCGCTTGGTCGTGGCCATGGTCATATAGAGGAAGGAGCTAGCGCAAAAAATCTCTATATCAGAGTTTCAGAGATCCTGACATGAAGTGTCGAGACACTTGGCCACAGGAATGTCGAAATTTTGAAACCCAATTTAAAGGCAAGATTAATAAAGTTCATCCAATGGTGTAGATAAACTTGAATATGATCAGAGGGCTACTATTCTCTCTCATAGTTAATTCATCAGTTACAAAACAGTTAGCAAAATTGATTCATGATTCCTAATTGGTTGGCATTTCAGTTGCTTAGACGGTTTTTCTTTTGCCTCAAAAGGTTTGAAGTGTAACTTCTGTGGGTGTGGTGTATAAAAGAAAAAGATACAGACTGTGCGTGGTTGGTGGTTCTGGACAAAAAATGAATTAAATTGTAAGAAAGGGAAAATCACAGTATGTGCAGTGAAAATATGCGCAGTGTGAGACTGAAAATATGTGCAGTGTGAGATAAAACTCAGAGAAGAGTAACAGATGAGGAAAAAACTTGAAGCATAGAAGAATGACAAAACAAGTTGAAGTAGAGAAGAATTATAGAACAGACAAAGGAAGAGAAGAACTGCATAACAGTTAGAAGAAGACCAGATTTACAGAACAGAGAAGAAGTGGTAAGAATCGATTTATCTGTGTAGTTGGTTGTTTAATTATTCATTTATATTCCAGGGTGTTTGGGAGGTGCTAGGGAGGACTGTTGTCCTTAGAGGTTCAAGTGGGAGCTTGAACACAGCGATTTGTAGCTTCCATCTGGTTGCAGCCAGAGAAACCAGGGTGGTAGGGTGGTGCAAGGGAGAACAAGTGTTCTCTGTTATATAGGTTGGACCCTGTGTAACTGGAAGTTGGTGCTTCTATCCAGTTAGTGCTTCCTTCTAGTGGGTGCTAGAGAAACCAGAGAGTTGGTGCTCTCAAACAAGTTGGATCTTGTAAAATAGAGGTAGTAGCCTCACATTGAGTTGGTGCTCAATTATAGATGATGTACAAAACTTAAAAGACTGCCTATCATTTCGAAGAAGAAGAGGTTTTCTCCCTTTATGGGTTTCCTCGTGAAAAATTGTCTCTGTGTATATCTTATGTGTGACTGATGCTCATTATTTATATAGTCTATATGTTGTATAATATTGATGATCACTTGAAGAAAATTTAAGAATGGTTTAATAGATTTATTATTGTTTAAGCACAATAATAACTGATTCACCCCCCCCCCTCTCAGTTGTCTTAGTAATTTCAACACTTTGTGTATCCTTTGTTGCCAGTTCTATAAAATGGTATCTGAGTCTGTTGCACATGAATTAATGCTCTGCCAACTGAGTATCCCATATGCAGTTGGGTTCACATAATCCTCATCGCGCACAGTTTTTTAGTATAACTAGTTGATTTCCTCTAAGTCTAGGAAAGTAGGTTCTACAAACCTCTCCCCTTCTGATGGATCTAATGGCGCGATGACCCTATATTCTCCTCACTCAAATGTCATTTTCCTGGTTTTCAAGTTGATTATGGATTGGTTGTCAAACGCCCAATCCAGACCAAGCAACATTGGGTAAGGTGTTGTGTCGTCCACTATTTCAATGACTTCAAAATCTGCTTTACTGTGCACTCCATCCATGTCTATTGTCACTCCTTTCAGTCTACTAATTGGTAGGACTCTGTGTTGGTTTGTCAGTTTCAATTGAAAAGGTGAATATCCTAATGTGGGCTCTCCCATGCATTTCCATGTCTTCTTTGGTAATACATTAACTTCAGATCCTAGATCCAGTATGATATCTCCCATATTGAAATCTCTGATGTTGGCATTCAGTCTAAACTCCCTAATCGTTCTTCTCCTTGTATGTAGGTGATTGACTATTTTTTGTTCTAGTTTTCCTTCCATCTTGATGCTACATTTTTCTAGTATGTTTTGAAATATTTTCATAGATGATGGATCATTTAGTACCTTTACACGTGATTGAAAAAATCCTTTGATTTTACTTACTTGTCCCATGGGTTTCATTTCATTGGTATGATCCAATAGAGGAGGCATCTCGTACTCTGGTTCTTCCTTGCTTTGTTGCGTAGTTGAAGTTGACGCCCTATCTTCCTTATGAAATTATTGTCTTGATTGCTTAAATATCTCCTTCTCCTTCTGTGCATCGTACTACTTCCTTGGTTTGGCGTTCTTCTTCACCCATTGGTTTTGTACTATCTCTTGTAAAACTGCATTGTTTCTTGTTTTAGCTCCTCCACGAGTAACTATATTGATGTTCCATCCTTCATCCCTTGCTTCAGTTGAAATCCACTGAACATTCTAGTTGTTTTGGTTCCTCTTTTCCTGGATCTTTACTAATAGTGTTGGACATTCTCCCGTGTCATGATATGATGCATGAAAATACATACAAGTCGTCGGTGGAAGCGGGAATTCTCTTGCATAATGTCCTGGTTGTTGAAAATTGTGACATACCATCGGTCCTCTGCCTCGTCCGAAACCTCCTTTGGCTCATCCTCCACCTTTTTAGCCTGCTCGATCTCCTCTTGGTGCATTATATTGAGGCGTCTGATTATACTATGCGGTATTGTACTGAGGATGCACTGTGTTGTACTGTGGCTGCACGTTATTATATGGTTGTTGCACAGTATTATACTGCTGCTGCACAGTATTGTATGGAGCTGGAACTTGATTTAACTATGGTGTGGCTTGCCTAATCATAATTTCTTCCTGCACTCTATATGCATCTGATGTCCTTTCTCGCACCAACTCCATAGTTCTACAATCTTTGTCGTCGTGGCCTACTAACTTGCAAAAGTTGCAATATGAAATGTTTGGGACTGTCTAGTATTTTTGCATCATTGTGCAGTGATATGGATCATGACCCGATTTTTTGTAGATTTTGCACCAAAGTCCTCTTGTTGGTAATGGATTTGGCATTCCTTCTACCATATATTGTGCAAATGTTGGAAATTCATTCTTGTGGTGTCCTTTCGTCATGCATGTATTGAACCAAACAACTTCTCGTTTGTCCTTACTCTTATTCTAGTTTAGTTGGAATGTTAAGTTCTTCAAATCCTCCTTCGGTTCTTCAATAGTTGGGTCTGTTTGTTGATACTGGTTTTCTTCCAGTTGTAGGGCTTCCTACAGAGCCTCTACCTGCGTCTGGAACTTCTATTGTCACAGTGGATACTTTAAGTGTGGTAGCAATGAATTGACGAATAGGTGCCTATGTTGCATATCGGTCATGAGATATTTCAACTTTCCCTTCAGTCGCTTGAATCTCTAGTCAATATCCCATACATATTCTCCCAATTTTTGTCTAATTTCGATCATCTCATTCATGTACTGATCCTCTGAACTTGACTTTTGGAATTCGTTTATTAGCAATTTCTTGATATTTGCAATTGTTCTGGTTGTCCCTGGTGGATTGTTTGTATCTAAACTCATATACCAATCCAGTGCACGATCCCTTAGTGTAATTGCTAGTTGTGCCAATTTAGTGTCTTCGTCTGTGATCTGTTTTTCTTCCCAAATATTCTCACAGATGAACAAAATTTTTTCTGGGTCCTCTGACGCTTCACCTTTGAATTCTGGTAACCTGATGGTAGGATCGCGTCCTGCCATTCTGAATGTCGAACTGCTATCTCCATGCGGTGTATATACTTGACTATTGCTTCTTGAAATGGTGCCTCCAATTGTTGTTCCTTGTGTAGATGTACTTCCAACTGTCTGACTTCTTCTGAACTTCAGTTGTCTAAACGGTGGTGTTCTCTTTGGTGTATTAGTCACACATGGGTTTATGGGTTCCACACTGACATTAATATGGATAGGATTGTTGCCTTCTCTTCCCATACTTGGACCTCTCATCTTCCTTTCATATGTTGCGTGTAATATTTCCTTAATCTGCTCCACAGCCGAGAGATCCTCTACCTCTTCCTCATCACTCGCCAAGCCTTCCCTCATGGCTACGACTCTCTTTTTGGTATTCACCTTGTATTGGTATGGAACTTCGCTATGCATCTTTCCAGTTGTCTCCATGATCTACTTGATCTGGTAATCATTCATCATGATTGGGTCCAAGGGTTCCTCCTTCTTTCCCTTATCATTTCCTCCTTCCATTTCTCCTCTTTCTGTCAGTGCTTCTCCCCTTCCCCCATGCACACAGGGAATTTTAGTTGTCTGAATCCATTGTCAGTACACCTTTGTTATATAGTAGTATCTTAATAGAAGTATACAATGATCAAATGTACCTTCCTCGAGGTCTGCATAGAAACTCGTGCTCCATTGTACTATACGACTTCATTGTGTCGATTGCAAACTCTGTTATAAAACCTGCCACAATACTGTCAAGCTAAAAATCTACTGCACGGGTGAATTTGTTGTTCACCTATTGTAGGTGCTCAATTTGTACGGGGGTCCACTCTAACTGTCAGATCCAGTTCGTATCCTTCAACCTTAGTATCCATTCCTGCAATAGATGTGGAAAATCACAGAAAAAGACTTCATGTAAATCAGTAAACACTTATTTCTCAATATATTTGCAGGGTGTTACTCAAGGGTTTCTACTATCTTTGTATGCAAACTCCAACTCTTTGGTTCTTAGCCAAGTTTCGATCTCTTCTTCTGTCTAATTCCACGGTCTAAACATCCCCTTCTAATGGCTCATTTCTTTCTTCTTTTCTTTACTCTTTTCTTGCTCAACCTATCTCATCTACTCAATCCTCTCTTGTTACTACCAACAACAACAAAACCATTTGTTGGTTTTAATATCTCCTATATACTATCTGAAGTTAACGACCTAGGGTTCATGTCTGTTCAGGGTTCCAACAAAGCCTCTAAAACTATCGGTCCTCCTGGTAAACCAAAAGGAAATGTAGCGCACGAAATGTGTTGTGCATTCTCACCCGAGATAACTTTAATGGGTGGTTGTAATAATCATGTGTTTACAACCTAGGATTGAGTGTGAGATATGAGAACTGTATATTAAACCACTATTATAACTTGTAAACGAAATATAGTATCATTTGCGAATAAGAAAAAAATATAAAAACTCATTCATTAAGCATAGCAATAACTACTTGAAGACAATAAAGATACACATGCATTCATCACATAACACAAGTGTTACCATGGTTCACCCCCTCCTGGGCTACGTCCACAAATATCTAGCTCTCGGCTCTTATATTATAGTATTCCCACATCTACAGCGCCACACGTGTTACAATTCTTCTCAGTTGGGTAAGATATATATGAGGCAGACTAGATCGCACCAGGCTTTTCATCCTGCAATCTAACCCTTAAGATCTACCCTCCTTTTTCCTCTCTAGATCAACAACTTACAAAATTAGGTCATACAACAAAATATTACATATCGCATCAACTCATACATAACTAGCTAAACTCAATAATACTTCGAACCCCACTATGATACCTAAGTATCTATATTTATATGTTTTTGTCTCTTCATCCATTACAATACATTACCAAAACCCTAGCCCTAATGTTGTTAGGTCTTCCCTGGATGTGTGCGTGTTGTTCTTTCTTCCAGCTATCGCTTTCCTCATGCATGCTTTTTTTTCCAAAATCACCTTGCTTTTCCTCTTTGGCTTGCTTGAGGTTTTGAGAAGGGAAGTTGAATATGGATTATTTACACAACTGATAACTCTGAGAGGGAGTTGCAGCATTATTGAGGAGTTATCTCTGAGAGGGAGATATAGTGACTATTGCAGGTGGCAATAGGTTAGATGTACTCTGGTATGAGTCATGGAGAAAATTGTTCATATGAGGTGTTGTGGGCTATTGCATCTTGGTGGTGTGGTAGGTTGGGAATTTTTGTGGATTGGTGGAGAGATTGGTTGACAAAAGTATGTTTTATGGAGAGTTTCCAACTCTGTAGATGGAATTCCAATGGTTTTTCATAGTGAGTTGTGATGGGTGCGACTCAGGTGCTTTGGCATGGATGAGATAGCTTCATATGTATGGCAGTTTGAAGAGATAAAGTATTCATCAGGTTGAAGGGTTGTACAATGTTGAGGTGAGACAATGTATGAGTTATTTGACATAGGTGGATGAATACATTTGCAGAGATGAGTCATGGAGGTCTATATTGGAATATACTGATTGTCCAACCATAACTCAGGACTGTTTAGGAGGACATAGGTTTAGTTGCAACGTGTTCTTAGACACATAGATTTTTTTGTGACTTGGATAATGGACTTGGGAAGAATTTCATTGGATGGTTGTGACTTGGGTAAGTGGTATGCTTTCCCTGGTAGGATTTCATTTTTCTTATAGAGTGGGAGCCACTAGCACATGTCAGGAGCACAATATTTATTCGAGGTATTCACAAGATCCTGAATTAGGTATGTACGTGGAGCTTGGTATGAGTACCAACCATGTAGTGTAGGGATTTTGTACAATGCAATTTCTTATGGAGTCAGGAGATGTGTTGTGAGTGGAAAAATTTTTATGGTTCCATGAGTGTATTCTCATCCTCAATGATTGAGGAGAAGGGATATGCAACTTTGTTCTGGGGTGGACATGTATCTAGATAAAAAACATCAGTGTTAATGGAGTTAGAGAGACCAACAATAGAAGAGTGATAATGGACAGGGAGAAGGTAGCTCCAGAGGTTGTGTAGACTCATAGGGAGCCCAACTTCAGGGGGAGTCAACAGATTCAGAGGGACTCCGTCTTCAGAGGGAGTTAATAGGCTCAGAGGGAGAATCAATTGTTCACAGGGAATCTACCTTTAGGTCCATATGGAAGAGAGGAGTCTTCCAAAACTATCAGGAGGGTGTCATGGGTTGATATGGAAAGGAAATATGCTCAGAAGCGAGAGACTTCTAGGAGCAAGGTGTCTTCCAAGAAGGGACCATTCCATACAATAGGATTTGTTTCAGTGATAGAGGGAGCATGCAATAATGATGATTGGAGAGAAGTTGTGGTAATAGATCCAGTGCATGAGATAGAGATACTTCCAGAAGATGTTGGATTGGGTGAGAATACCTCCCTCACTATGAGGGAGTGTTGATGCTATGTAGCTTTGAGAAGGTATTCTCACATGGCCTTGGTGTTTTCCATGTGAGAATATTTCTTGGAACCTTTTTGCACTTTCATTTTAGTTAATACTCCCTTGGAATGAAGTTGGGGATTCATGGGCTTGATGATGGGGTTTGAGGGCTTGTGTTGGGGCTTCACACCCACATGTGTGAATATACTATTATAATTTAATGTTGATCTTCTAAAAGGGCTTATAACTCAACCATTGGAGTTGTATAAAAGAATACCAATTTCACCATGACATCTCATTCTTGTGTGCATCCTTGGTGATTTTTGTCCAGCTGTGTGGTGACCTTATTCCATCCATGGAGAGAGGATGATTGGACTCATTCTTGTTATAGTTTTCTTGTCATGGGAAGGTTCCAAAGGAGGAGGAGGTCTACAGGTCTGTTGGAAGCCAAGAAGTTCAAGGCCTAGAAGAGGCTCGACCTACTAGGTGGGGTCTAACAACACCCTATATAAGGCTCGACCAAACAAGAGATGGTTGTCACAGGTCCTAGTAAAGTTGGAACAATCCTACAAAAGGCTCGACCTAGGGAGAATAGGCATTTGTAGGTCTACATTGTATCATATGGCCTAGGAGAGGAAACCAACAGAGGAGACTCAATCCATGAGGCTTAGTAAAGGGATAAACCAACCTTGGAGGATAACAACAATGGAGGACAGGTGGTCTTAAGTTGTTCGACCAGCCAAGATGATCTGAAAATAGAAGTCTGACTTGTTATGCTATGCAAGCACCCCTACTTCATTAAAATAAACTTTACAGGACCTTGCTTCATGTGTTAAAATATGCAAGATAAACTTATGTGTTAAGTTCATGTATCTTCTTGTAAATGCTTATGTGTGAGGAATTGTTACTTTAGATGGTTAAATATGTACTTGAAATAAATACACAACAACACAACTTGCAGAAAATAAACCATCAAACTCAGAACAATCACAACATGATAAAGGAGTTCACCCCCCTACGGGCTACATCTCCTTGAGCCTCCATAATGGACTTGGCTCTCTGGGATTAATTAGTCAAAAGTTCTTTTACAAGCTGCTGCTCAACTCCAATGGAAAAATAGATTGTACCATTGAGATCAGAACACATATAAACCCCAAAAATGACTAATAGAACTCTGAAAACGGATCATGGCTCATCCGGGCATGACCTCTTCTACATGTGGCCATAAGCTTTCCTGAGCTTCTCTTTCGAAAAAACACCTGTAAAAGTCCTCAATAGCCTCTGAAACCTGTCCCAATGTGTTCAGAGCATATCAATTATCCAAAAATGATTATTCAATCACAGAAAACAAACATAGGCTCACCAAACCATGTCCTCAATCAATGAGGGCTTCAAGCTCCCTGGAGCTTGCTGAAACTTCAATGGTGAAAAACTTGCAGAAGAAGTCCTCAAATGGCCTTGATAACAGCACCAATGGATCTATCATGTCCAAAAACCCCTAGCTGGGCTTTTACGGCACCTCAATCGGCCAACAGATAAAGAAGTTAGGCCTCCTCCATTTTCCTCCTTCAAGCTTTCTGAAACTGGTTCGCCAAAACGCACCTCTGTGTGCATGAACCAAGAACACGCTCCAAAATGCACGTTAAAACCTGGCACCGGATGCAACCGTGCCAACGATGCAAACCGTAGGACGGTTAGGGCACCTCCAGCCCCTAACCGCCTCGGCACCTGGGCACATGATGGCATAAGACCTCGGGCTGGGCGAAAAGGTGGTTAATGCCGTTTTAAAAACCGTGGAACCAACCCACGCACTCCAAAACGCGGGCACATGGCACATAACTCCACGACCAGGGGCTCCACATAATACAAACTCCGCGCATTATATAATATATGGTTATATGTGTAATGGAACCACGGATTAAAAAACCCACACGCACATAAAACCAACGGTTACATTATATATATTTCACGGTCATATAGTACAACAAACGACCGCGGGCCGGGGCTAAGCCCCGGCCCGACCCCCCGCGACTCTATACTTAAATCAAGCTTAAATATTATTTCTGCCATTACATTAACAAGACCCACTGTGTGGCCTGTTGGTCGGAGGCTCGTTGCGAAGGCTTTAGCATAGATGGAGGTCACCCATTCGAATCCATCCAGCGACATACAAAATTTTTTACACGTAAACCCAACATCAAATCATGGGGTGCCACGTGGCAGCGCTTGACTGGGCCACGTGGCACCTTACCATTCGCCTAAATGATGCCACGTGTCAAACATCGATTGGTCCACGTGCCAGACACGTCACTTCACCGTACTACCCAGTCGACCTTGCCACATCATCACCATACGGTCCAGTCACCTGCTTCGTCAGCCTGCCATGTCAGTCGCTGACGTCACTCGTGCCACGTGTCACCCTTTCAGTGGTGACACACGTCACTTCAGGATTGGTCCAACCATACGCCAAAAATTCCAAATCTACCAGACACATGTCATCATCTGGAGCTACCATGTGTCCTGTACGGACCTGCCACATGTCCTGTACGGACCTACCACGTGTCCTGTCTGGACTATACGGACAGGTACAGTCAGCATCAAATTTTTTGCCTGTTTGGCTCGGTGAACAGATCGAGATATCTTCTCCATACGGACTCTGTTTGAGAAAGTAAATATACCGCCGAAATCAGGAAGACGAGACAGACGCAATGGCACCATTTTCGTCGCATTCCGAACATTTTGAAATTTGAGCAAAATTTTGCCCCCTGGTCCAGATTTTGATCACACCTTCCCACTGAAAGGATTTTGGACCCACAAAAGCTTATTTGTCTGCTTTCAAGTTATATCAAAATCTTTTCGACATCACCTGATCACTTTGACATGTCGTGCACTGCAACTGGCTATGTCCTTCAACCACTGCTCTCTGGCTGCTGCTGACCCACTGCTCTCTCTGTGCTTGGAAGACTGCCAACCTTCCCACTGAAAATCAATTCCCTCTTTCAGACTCTTTGGCGTCAACAAAATCAACCCTCCAATGGCTGCAAAAACCTTCTTGCGACATCTTGTCACAAGTCAAGAAAAACATCAATCTTGAAAACAAATCATACAAGATTGAAAATGATGCTAACAAAATCTTTTGTTCTTTAAACAAAATGTCACATCTCGTACTTTATCAAAGCACATGGCATTTTCAAAATCAACCTTCAAGTCAATAAACACCATCGACTAAACACAAGTCGAACAACACGATCGACACAACATAGTCGTCAGAAAATCATCAACACCAGTCGAGACTCATTGAAACATCAACCTTCCCAAACTGACAAGTCGACAAACATGATACATAA
>ML788379.1:1007684-1026923 GCA_009831015.1 Picea engelmannii
CTGGCCTTCAACACTTAGGCTCCCTGGCCTAACAAAACTCATAAGCCTACAGCTTATGCAAAACTTGGCTCACCAGCCTATAGAACATATTTACAATTCTTTGCATATAACATGATCTGTAGCGGGGCTCGGCCTTGGGGACAGTACAGCTGGAAGACAAACAAGGGCATATATAGGGGGATAAAAGGGTTAAGTCTTTTTATTATAGTTTATTTACCCATCCTTGTTTTAGTTGAGAAAGGTGGTTACTTGAGCTTCTTGTGGAATTCCATGTGGTGCTTTATTGCATGTAATTATATAAATCCTACTTTTGGGTTGTTTTGGGGTTCACCACTCATTGTTCCTTTTTTATTGTTCCTCATTCATTCTTTCTCTTGCTCTGGGCATGGAAAACAAATGATGGAGTGATAAGATCCATTGCTTGTTGGATGTAAGAAAGTATTGATTATTCTAGGGGGGGAAATGGATGCCTATGTGCATGAGAATAAGGGAAGTTGATAAATAACTATCCAAAGATAAGAATACTTGGAGTTTTCATCATTGAGACTTCTTGACCAGTAGCACTAGATCCCTAGAAAGGAAGTGAAATGTCTTGAGGGACTACATTGTAGAGAAAGGGTTTGATTCCTTTAGGTTGTGTAGGCTAAAGGGGAAGAGAGTCAATAAACTAGGATTGTTGTGGTTAGGAAAACTGTGAGAGCTTGATAGTTGGTTGTGTGTTAGAGTCATCCTAGGACCCATCCTTGCGGATTCATATCCGTGGATCAAGGGTGGCCTACTATTGATATTTTGAACAACAATGTATATGGTTGGGTGGAATGTCCGATGTCTACAGCTAGTTGGTGAATGGTTAATTTAAAGATAAGCGCTCTCTCTATTTTCAATGAATTCATATTCTGCTTTGTATTTATTATCTATGAAATATGAGTTTATAATGTGCATGCATGTTGTTAATGCTATGCATAACCTGTTATTTATTTCTTGTATGGTTTAGCATGTTCTTGATTATTGCATGTGTTGGTAACATGTTTCTTGATTAATTAAAGATTGGTAACATAAATTCAGATTTTCCCAAGAAGGAGAATTTAGAGGTACCTGGGTTGATGGGTACGTCACAGTTTGGTATTAAGAGTTATTTCATAGGTGACGTGGCCTGGACTGGTGGTTTAGGTATGTCACAATTGTGCTAAGATATCATATTGGGAGGTAAACCAAATTGTATTGGTATGCAATATAGATCATATTAGGTTCAAACATATTCTATTATGTGTACAACCATATTTAGATGATAGGGCAACCAACTAGTAGACTTTCTTTTCATATTTTTTCTTTACAACTTCGTTGTAATTTTGGGGGCGTCAAAATCTTGAAATCTTTCTTGTATATTTTTATCAAGTGAAATAAAGGATTGATATAATTTTTTTTTTCTTTCCTTGCTTGGATCTCAAAATGAAGACTGTTTTCTGAAGAACAAATACAAAGAAAAATTCATGACATGTTCATATGATTGTATATTTTTATCAAGTGATTATTTTTCTATGTTCTTCTCAACTCTAAAATTTATTGGTCGAATATTATGAATTGATTATGGATTTCATTACAAGGACATATTTAATATCATATGCAGATGAATTCATTCTTGTTTATGTGAGCTAGATATGATAGTAGAGTTTATTATGTTGAACAAGAATTCATTTTTATTTACAGTAATTTAACTTTATGCTTGCAATTAATTTATGTCACTATTACAATAGTAATAAGCATAGGCTAGAATAGAACTACATATTCATGATAGATTGAGAATGCATTTAGTATTTTAGAGAGATTAATCGAATAATTCTCCTTTCGAGAGAAATTTTATTGGTGACAATTGATCCCACATAGTGGAGGAAATTGCCATACCAAATGAGAGTAGGTCTAATTGGGACCTTCCATTGGATATTTCTCCCCTTGTTGACATAGGTCATTTTTACCTGTCAACAAGCTCCTTGTCTATCTTGTGTTCCTTGGACTGGAGATATAGGGAACTCTTTATCTTCTTCAATCTTCACTCTCCACACTCTTCTCCTAGATGTGTAGTTTAAGGGGTGAAGCTCTAGATGAAGTCAGCAAAACTCTACTTCTCAATGACCACTCAAATTATAGTGGTGGAAATAGTTCTTGGGGTTTTTGTATGGACTTGTCAAGATAGTTATCCTCTCCATGTATCGATAAGTTCATTGTTGGACTTAAGAAGACTTCTTGTCCTTCGTCCTATGAAAACAATCAGTCTTGTGGCATATGGATTCTTCTCCTATAATGATGCCTCAAGATGGTCATTCTTCTTGTAAAATGAGCAAGCTTTTGAATACAAAAATTTGAAAGCACTGTGGATGTTTCTCTTTAGAAGTGACAAATAAAGGATGTCTCATTTGGAGGATACCTCCTAGTCTTATTCTTGTTCTTTCCCTAGATGATGTGATTACCACTGCTTCTAAGAGAAGGTATAAGATAAGTATTTGATCTATTCTCATCATTTCCCTTCTTTAGTTCACCACAGGAGAGATGGGGTAGTAATGAGATGCAACCTTCATGTACTACTATTCGTTCCTCTAATGATAATGAAAACTCTATCATGTCTTTTTCCTTTACAAAAATGTTCTTCATGGTCATGGGATTTCCACCTCTACTACTAAAACCCGGGCCTTCACACTTAACCGATGATGTAGATACAATGGGTCTTAGGATGCCTTACATGTTCCATCATAGCCCATTTTCCTTAAGAGTTTGGAACGACTGCCTATGTTATGATTTTTGAATTCACTAATATTATGTTGAGAAATGTTTATAGAAGGTGAACTTACCAAGTGGTCTCGGTCATGGTGTTGTCCCTGTTAGTGGAAATGGAAAGTGGTCTTGCTTCCTGGTGCTCTTAGAAAATTGCCTGGATATTTTCCAAGGCCTCCTTCTCTTCCAACTCTTGTTGCAACTAAGTCTCCATCCAAGCAATCCTATCTCCTTGTTACCTATCTAACTAAATGACCTTCTCTCCCAAGTGTACAAGTTGAACTATGTTCTTTTCCCACTCTATTTTTACCATAGTTGGGGAGGATTGGCATTCTTCGAATCTCTTCTTTAGAAGTGGAAATAGTTTGGTAGAGATCTCAAGGTTATTCTCCATCTCTTTCATCCTCTAGTTGAATATTTGTACCCTATCCTTCAAGTGTTAGTTATCTTCTTGAAGTTGAGAATTGGTGGCCCTCAAGTATTCCATCCACCCTCGGTTTCCTTTACCCATGCTGATGTCTATAAATTTATAGTAGTTATGTCATGATCAAGGATTCAAATTCTTTCATACCTGATGATCCATAAATGAGGGACTTATAGTCAACTCAATTCATGAACACAGATCCTCTACAAAAGTTTGTTTCTTATCTATCACAATCTTGTATAGATATCTCTATATTCATAAAGGATGCTAGAGCTTTGTTCCTCTTCCCTCTACAAGGATCTATTTTCTTATAATGAATGCAAGGCTAACTCTAAGCGTGAACTCTACTATGGATTTATTTGTTGGCTAATTTATTTGTGTCATTTGCACACAAGAAGATAGATAACAATGCTATGGAAAAAATTTATTTAGCTACAAGTCAATTTCTCCTTTTACCAATGAACTCAATTCATATTAAAGCCAATTTTATTTTTGGGTCAGTGGAATTCTAGGACAATCATATTCTCCCCTTCATAGCTTGAATTCTTTGCTAATAAAATTGATGATATGTTGGGTTTTCACCTTGTCGATATTCTCTACCGGCCTGTTTGAGTTATTGAACCAGGGTTCATGTCATTCCGGGTTCCAAAAAATCCTCTAAAACTATCGGCCCTCCTGGTAAACCAGAAGGAAACACAACACACAGAAGGTACTGTGCAGTCTCACCCAAGATAGATTTAAATGGGTGACTGTAAAACTCAAGTGTTTATAGCCTAGGGTTGAGTAGGAGATAGGGGTTTCTTGACCAAAGCCATGTACCACGAATTTTTACTGTAATCTAATTATTCCTCACGGTCGTATACCTATATTTCACAGTTTATTTCCCAAACAACATAAACAGTTTTCATAACAATGTATTAACTCATTCATCAAGCCTAACAATTAATCGCTGAAACAAAGAAAAGATATGCATGCATTCGTCATAATACACAAATATTACCATGGTTCACCCCCTCCTGAGCTACGCCCACAAATATTTGGCTCTTGGCTCTTTTGTTATTGGTAGTTCTGTATTTCTGGCGCCGCATGCTTACAATTCCCCTCTTAGGGGTAAGATTTATATGAGGCGAACTAGATCGCACCAGTCTCTACATCCTATGGTCTAATCCTTAGATATACCTTCCCTCTTCTCTTCTTTGCTCAACATCTTACAAAACAATTTTACACAGTCAAAATAATTACATATCGCATTCGCTCATATAGAGCTACAATCCTCAAGACTAGCAACGAATAACAACAACTTACTATATGAAAACCTAATCAACCAACCTATATATGATATCTTCTTATCTATATTTATACATTTCGGGCTCTTCAGCCTCTTTCCAAAATATTACCAAAACCCTAACCCTTCCGACATTAGGTCTTCCTCCCATGCGCATGTTGTTCTTCCTCCAACTATCGCTTTCCTTGTGCATGCTTTCTTGCATGCATGCATGTTGTTATTTCGCCAACTGTTACTTCAGTTTCTGCACGCTTTCTTTCCCATGATCATCCTTCTTTCCACTTCAGACTAGTGCCAACATGCCCCCAACACTAACATGTGACTCGTCCCGAGTCACCTACTCTTTCTGAGCTTCCTCGATCTTGTTGGTGATCGCCTGGAAAGTTTCTTGTAGTTATGTTGCCTTTATCAGTGCCTGCGCGGTCTTCTCCTTGATGGTGTCCACTATCTGAACTGCCACTTCATTGCTCATCAATCATGCACATTCTAGTTGGGTCTGTGCTATTTGTGTTCTAGCTCCTTTTGCCTGTGCGAGTACTTCTACTACCCGTTCCTGCAATGGTTCTATTTGAGCCTGATGCTCCTGTTTCTGTGTTTGCGTAGTGATAAGTTTTGCCTGCATCTTCTTCAACTCTTGTGTTCCCTTGACTCATTATGGAATTGGTATGGTATTCTGTCGTTGCTTGAGTTCTTGGATCGTTGCATTGATCCTCTCCTCTTCCTTGTCCCAGTGTTGGACCTGTGGATCCTCCTCCAGTCTCGTCCAAAGTTGCGTTGCTTTATCAAACAAGTCAGTTGTCATGCTAACCTATTTCTCTATCTCCTGTAGTTGTGTTGTGGCTTCCTGCTTCCTCTGCTCCTTCACTGCTGGTGGATTTTTTGGTCTGAGTTATTCCTGGAGAGTCTCGATCTCCTTCTAATATTGATCAGTTGCCTGCACAGTCTGGTCGATCTTCTCTGTGGCTGGGAGTTCATTTCCTTTCGTAGTGCTTGGAAGTTTCCCAAAAATTTATCCGACTCTACATTCCAATTAATTTATACATTCCTTCTCCTCCTGAGTTTCGGATTTGGCCTGCTCACAAACTATTTCCAGCGCTTCCCGCTTCTTTGTTTTTTGTTGTAGTTCGCAAAGTTTCTATGTGCACGAGACTGTACCTCATGTTCGACGCTAAACTATAGTTTGTGTAGTGCCCTTGATGGAATCCATGTCAAGACCAATTGGATGTGGTCCAAGTCCTTCAATGGTGTTTGTCCCACAATTTCATCCATCTGCAACATGCTAGGTTTTATGTAGACCGTTGAATGTGTGTGTGGCATTGGAAGAACTGGGTCTCATTCTTCTACCTCCACTCTTTCTTTGGCCTATGTTGTAGATGGCTCTATGCCTCTAATGCTACTTGTTCTCTGGGATTCCATAATTTTCTTGAGGAACTGTCACATTTTTGCCAGCTCTTTCTATAGTTTATCCCTGTGATTTGCAGCATGATCAAAATATTCTGCTTGGCAATCCTGGACCATTCTGGCTATCATCTCTCCATCATCCTTCGTGATCGTCTAGTCCGGTGATGCTCATTGTGCCTTCAATTTCTTGTGCGCACCTACTGTCTGCACAACTGGTCTCTTAGTTCCCCCTAGTTCTTGTGTGATGGGATTTGGGGTGGTTTCCTGCTTTCCCTCAGCCTGTTTCTGCTGTCTGTTGGTCGGTTGTGTGGTCTCTTTCTTTCCCTTCTGGGTCCCTGGATGCTTCAACCCTTGGTCTCCATGATTCAGATTTATTTGGCCCATCCTTGGTTTCTTGGGCATTGGGATTTGTGGAGGCTGTGTTTCCACCTACGTAGCCTCTCCTTTGGTTGTTCGTTTTGGTACATCCTGGGGAATGGCTAGGATCCTCCATTCATTAGACCATTCATTGGTGATCATGTCAATATCACCCTCAGTGATGCAGTAGTGCATCTATATCCACTGTTTATCTGGATCTTTCCTTGGTTGTATCCACATGGCTTGTCATGTAGCCCGGAAATTGGAGATGTCCCCATATCACGCGACAGCCTCTGGTGTTATTCTCCATGCTCGATTGATGGCTTCTTGTATGTCCCGCAGGTATTATTTGAATATGATTCCATTCTCCCTCTTATGCTTTTCCTGTGGCCCAGATCTCAGTAAATGATATCTTCCTCCCGCTAGCTGTGGTCTAGTACAAAAGAGTACGTATTCTGGTTCTCACCATCCCATGAAGGCTATGAGGGTGATCATCCATGAGTAATGAAATTCCGTACCTACGTCCTATGCATCTTTGCAGTCCACTTGAAACAAGTTTGATAGGTATGGCACCCAACTTATGGAGGTGCCTTATGTGCACTGAGCTGCAACAACGATGAATCCACCCATATATCCCCTCCATGTGTGACTGCTAACAGCTACTTGACGCATGCCGTCGCATATTAGCCTCTGCCAAAGTGTGGTAGCTTCAGCAATCCTAAAATTCATCCTATTGTCCAATCCATCTGCCCACTGATGTGGTTGGCTAATCGTTTCTCTGAGTTGGTTTATGACTATTTTCTACATAAATACCCATGGCGCAAATTCTGGGTACTTGGTTTCGTATACGTCGTGGTCAAAATATTTGAGCTTCCTGACATGACCCAGTAACTGTGGGTCTACCTGTACTCCCTCTGGTATGCGTGGTAGTACAAATTTGTTTTCCAGTTTCATTCGAGGTGAGCTCAGTATCTGAACTCTTTCTTCCTGTTTTGGTAGCTGGTGCGAAGTTCCAACAACTCCCGCTTGCTCCCTTGTCATCCACTATGGCCAAGCCCAGGTAGTTCTAGTAGTCTCCTCTGTTGGTTGACCTAAGCCAGGTGCTTTCATCTCTTCTGGTTTCCCCTCTACTCCCAGGTATTGTGTCGTCCCGTTCACTTCCACAACTGCTTCAGTGTGTTTTGGTTATATTTCCTATTAGGTTTCTGCTTCCTTGTTTTGAAGCTCTTGTGTCGCTGCTAGTGTACCATGTTCCATGGCCTCTGCTTGTGGTTGCTGAATATCTTCCAGTATTTGTGTATAGTCTACTAGTATTTCCTCTGGTGATGGGATTTCATCAATATCAACAATCTCCGACTGCTACTGCTCATTTTCTTCTAGTGGTCCTCGTGACCTAGTTTGAACCCTGGTCGATCTGGTTGTCTGTCTTGGTTCTTCTATCTTCAGTGGTTCCATAATGGTGATTATCGAATGTTTGCTAAGTTTGAATGGCTTTGATGAACTTTGTGGTCTCTCTCTGTTCATTCTAGTTGTTGTTGCTCTCTCTCTGTTTTCCTTTCACGAATAGACTAGTTGCTTCTATGCTCGCGTGTTGTATGGGCTTGTCATGAAGCTTGTCGAGGACGCTTCCTCCATCATACGATTAATGCACCATAACTGTGGGTTCAATGCATCTACGGTGGTTTCATACTTTCCATTATGCCTACTTTGTCGTCTCCAGTTGGCATGTTTAATGTGATGTCCCATCGATCCTTTCCTTGCTTTAATTATGCCTTGTGTTGTCCTGTTAGCTTGCTTTCATCGACTTTCCTTTTCCCACTTGTTTCCCTTTTTAATATGACCATTTTCCTTTCCCTTGCTAACTTCGTGTTTCAAATTGCATGTGGCCTGTCTATCTCTGGCGTGCTGCATGATTTTTGGTCTTGTTTCCTTCTTTTTTTTTTACTTCGATGTGGGTGGTCAACTGTCCTTGTACAACTTTAGTCAGCTTCCATTGATCATTCCTCTAAGTTCTGCGCCTACTAAGTCTCTTAATTGTACAACTCCTCCATCTATAATAGATTTTACCTCGTATGGTCCTAGCCAATGCATTCTCAGCTTCCCTAGGTGCTGAAACGATTTATTGTCGTAGAGCAATATTAGATCGCCTTCCTTAAACATTTTCCTCTTGATGTGTCGATCGTGCCAAGATTTGAATCTTGCTTTCTGTACGTGTTGATGGAATCCTGCCAGGATTAGGTCTTCCTCCATTGACAATAACTAATTCAGTCTTTCATGTACTGTGCCTCGTTCTGTTATTTGTGTGATAGCTGCTATGCGTAAACTGGGTATTAAAAATTCTAACGGCATGGAACTATTGCTTCTTGGCCATAGACTAGTTTGAATGGTGTGTACCCTGACAACTTTTTTCATGTAGTCTGATATGCCCATAATATTGTTGGTACTTTAAGGTCCCAGTCATCTCTTTTGACGTTACATATCTTTGTTAGTGCGTTCTCCATAATTTTGTTCAAGGCTTCTACTATGCCATTTTCCTGTGGATGATATAGTGTGATTTTCTGGTGATGAACTTCAAACTCTTTGAGCATCGCGTGGATGGTGATGTTTATGAAGTGCGTGACTTGGTCACTCATCAAAAATCTTGGGCACCCAAATCTTGTAATTACTTGTTCAAACAAGAAGTGTGGAGTTGTCTCTGTGCTACAATATTTTACTGGTGCGTTTTTCACCCATCTTATTACGTATTTCGTCGCGGTGATAATGTATCTTTCCCTTGTTCTTTTAGATGGTGGGTTAATTGGTTCCACAAAGTCTATTGCCCATTTATCGAATGCCTGTAATGTCACTTGCAGTCGTAATGGCATCTCGTCCCTTCTGTTGGGCTTTCCTACCCTTTGATAGACATCACATCGCTGACAGTACTCTTTCGAGTCTCTTTGGATCATTGGCCACCATAATCCTGAACATAATACCTTCTGTGTGGTAGATTTTCCTATGTAATTCCCTCCTGCCATTCCCTTGTGGGATTCTACTAGAATTCTTGGTCATTCATGGTCTAGTACGTATCTTCATAAGATGTTATCTGCGCCCATCTTGTATAGATGTCCTACGATCAATTGATAGTTGTTTGCACAGAATACCAAGTTCTTCTTCTGTGCGGTGGTATATTCTTGTGGTGCAGTACCTGTGCTCAAGTACAGATGATCTCTGTGAAGTAGTCATCGAAAATCTATACTAAGAATAATTGTGCATCCGGAAAGTTGTCTTCTAAATTCGTCGGTTCCTCTCCATTTATGACCCTTGATAGGTGGTCAAGTCCTGCATTCAGTTTTCTTGGTTTAAATATTACCTCAAAGTCAAATTCTTGAAATAGAAATAACCATCAACATATTCTCCTCCCCAACACTAGCTTGTTGACTAGGTATTTTAGGGCTGAGTGATCTGTAAACATCTTAAAGTGTTTTCCCAATAGGTAATGTCTAAACTTCTACAGTGCATAAACCATATCTAGGCCTTCTCTTTCGGTCGTGTTATAATTATGTCTTGAGTCTAATAATTTTTTTCTTGCAAATGTTATCGGGTGATCCAAGTCTCCTGCTCCTTATTGTGCTAAGATAGCTCCAAGTGCTATCATTGATGCATCTACATGTACATGGAATGTCTTTTCCCAGTCTAGCAAGACTAATATTGGTGTAATAACCATCTTTTCCTTCAAGGAATCTAGATCGTGTTGACACTCGTCATTCCATTGATACTTTGTATCCTTCCTTAACAATTTTTCCATTGGTGTTGTGATTTGCGCATATCCTTTGATGAATTTCCTGTAGTATCCTGTGTGTCCTAACGTTTCTCTTAGTTGGTGGACTATTTTTGGTGTTGGTAAATTAACAATAAATGTGATTTTGGCTGGATCCACTAGCAAACCTTGTTTACATACTATGTGTCCCAATAGTATCCCAAACGATATTCTGAATATGCATTTCTTGATATTCAGTGGTATCTGGCACTGTCTGCATCGTTCTAACATCATTCATAAAAATTCTGCATGGTTTTTCAACAGGCTATAAACTGTCCAATCATCCAGGTATACTTCGAGAAATTGATGGATGAATTCCTTAAATGCTGCGATGACCACTTTGGAAAATATCACAGGTGCATTCTTCATTCCGAACAACATGACTATGTACTGATAAGATCCCCATTCCGTCGCAAATGTGGTCGTGTGTCTATCCTCTTGTGCTATCTCAATCTAATGGTAACATGAGAATCCATTGGTGAATGAGTAAGATTCGTGGCCCCCCACATTCTCTAGTACTTCATCCATGAACAGTGTAGGGAATGGGTCGTGTAGGCATGCATCGTTCAACCTCCTCAGGTCGACGCATATCCTAATCTGTCTTCCCTATTTCTTGTCTTGTACTACCATCGAGATTACCCATTCTGATTCCTCGACTAGTTCAATGATGCCAACCTCAAGCATCCTATTGATCTCATCTTTAACTTTGTATTTATATATGGGATTCAGTCTGTAGGGTCATTGTTTAATAGGTCTCACGTCAGATCTAAGTGGTATTTTCATTTTTCCTAATTCTCTAGCTATGCCCTTCATCTCTATAAAGGTTGTGGGAAAAAGGTCGCTATATTCGTGCAATAATTTTGTGATTCTTTATACTGTTTGCTCATCCTAGTAATCTCCAATGCTGGCCATTTTGGGCTGCTCGACGGTCCCGATGTTAACCTTCTTTATCTTGATTGGTGTGGAAATGACTTCTGATTCTATGGGTGGGCCTTCCACTTTCCTTTCACCTTTGACTTCTTCGATATGAATATCGCGCATATCATCTTCATCTGGTGCTTCCTCCTGTACATGGTAACATGACAGTAGGTCCTTGACTTTATGCTTATTTCGTTGTTGTTCTTCTGTGATAAGTTCTATGTCTGGTTCTTTAATGAATATGATACCTCTGATTCATTTCAGGGCCGCATCTATGTTGGAGTTCTCATGCTCGAATGAGAAAGTGACTATAAAGTTGTGTTGCAATTTATGCCATGTCGTGGTTTCTTTGCGCAATTCTTGGTCCATATACCAATTCACTAGTATGCCTTCTAAAGTATGAATGAAGTGATGAGTCCATTCCTCTGGTGGCATCATTTTCCATAGTGTTTTACACTCCCCCAAGTGTTCCACTAGTGTCCTTAGTCCTTCGTATCTCTGTTGTTTATTATATGCATGTTCTGTGCCGAACCTTATGCGCAGTGATCGCTTACATTGATACCCATTTGTGATGGTCTCCTTGTGTGCACCCTACAATCTTGAAGGTGTGGCCTTTCATGCTAGATCCACTGCGAGTAATCTTTGGTTCTCTAATACTTAGTCTTCATACTATTTTAAGAAGGTTTCCAAATAATTTAATCTGTGAAAACTGGGTGTTTCTCTGATTTCTATGCCTACCCATCTTATTGTGTGGTCTATTCTGGCACATCTTCTCGTGGATACTTCGTGTAGTCTCTACTTCTAGTTTTCTAACCCAGTGTCTGATTTTGTTGCACATGAAGTACTTCTCTGCAAACTAAGTACCCCATATACAGTTGGGTTTACATAATCCTCATCGCGCGTAGTTGTTCTGTACAACTGGCTGATCTATTCTAAATCCAGACAAGTGCATTCTACAAACCTCTCCCCTTCTGATGGGTCTAGTGGTGCTATGACCCTATAGTCTCCCGACTTAAATGTCATTCTTCTGGTTTTCAAGTTAATTATGGCCTGGTTGTCAAACGCCCAATCCATACCAAGTAGTGTCGGGTAAGGTGTTGTGCCATCTACTATTTTGATGACTTCAAAGTCTGCCTTAGTGCACACTCCATCCAGATCTACTGTCACTCCTTTCAGTATACCTATTGGTAGGACTCTATGTTGATTTGTTATCTTTAGTTGAACATTTGAGTATCCTAATGTTGGTTCCCCCATGCATTACCATGTTGTCTTTGGTAGTACATTCACTTTGGATCCTAAATCTAGTATAATATCTCCCATATTGAAATCCCTAATGTTAGCATTTAATCTAAATTCCCTACTTCTTCTTCTTCTTGTATGTAGGTGGTTGACAGTTTTTAGTTCTGGATTTTGTTTTGTCTCGCTACTACATGTCTCTAGGGTGTTTGTAATATTTTCGTAGATGAAGGATCACTTAACACTTTGACACATGATTGCAAACATTCTTTGATAGTACTTGTTATCTCTCCAAGAGTCCTTCTTAGGTTGTATCTTGAAGAAGCATGGTAACTTAAAGTGTGAATGTTTTTATGTGTTTATTGGATCAAATGGGATACTAGATAAATGACTTACTCTCAAGACAGTCAAATACATAACCAAATGAGACAAGGGTTTCAAGAATTAAATATCATACAAGTAGTTGAACTAGCGGGTGAAGAAAAACTATATTTATCAACCAGAAAACATGTGTGATGGGCTGAATAAAGATAGTACATATTACTATTAAATCAAGCTTATGAAATGACAAAGTGAGATAACAGTCACTAGTAGTTAAGACAAACTTGAATTAAAACAATCATTCAAAGTACAGAAAAGAAAAGAGATGGTAATCTGACAATCATAATGAAAGGAACATGTGCTTATGTATTATGTATAAGAAAAGTCTATTATAGTAGTAGCATGGTCTAGTATCCAGACTTGAACCCCTTAGTCTATAAAATTGATAGGCTTTATAGCCTTTACAAGTAGTTTCAGCTCCTCAAAAGATGGATTTGATAACCTCTATGGACATAAATTTCTGGAAATATCCTGCTCAAAGATTGACCCATATCTCTCAAACCAAAACCACTGTGTACAAACTGGAAGAGGATTTTTCATATTGGTTTTTTTTGAGGAAAAACATCTCTCAGTTCTTTGATATTCATTTTCATTTTCCCGAGATCTGCATTTCCAAAACATGTGTCAAACAGGGAAATTCTGAGATCTAAAACTTAGGGCTCAGAGATGAATTCGATTCTCCCAATATATGACACCTGTAGGAAAAATGAGAGAGGTTACTATTCTTTGACATGTTATCAAAAAAAAATCCACCCGTTTCTCAAAAATATTCTCCAGTCGCTCAGAATCATCATTTGAAAATGATGACTCAGCACAGTAAAAACAGACTTTTCTGCACTTTCGGTGTCTAAGAGAGCCCCGAATTCTGCATTTAAGCCACCGAAAGCTAAGGATTTTAGTGGCTTAGAAGCCCTTTTCAAAAGGCGCTTAGCCACTGAAACCTGAGTTTTGACATTTTTGAAGGGAAAACCAAATCAAATGTTTTTCAAACTTTATTACATACTTAAAGCTCTAAAAAATGAACCTTAAAAATTTAGAAATGTATTTTTCAATGAATTCCTATCACCTAAAATAAACAAATTTGACTATGTTATTTGAGGAGATAACATGTGGCTCCTTCTGGGGATGAAAGTCTCCCTGTGAGGTTTCAAGAACCTCATATCCAATGCCTTTCCTGTTGGGCTATGGAGTCATTTGTCCTGTGAAACTGATCTTCTGCAAACCTATAACTTGCATGTAGCCTTTACCATTGGGCTATGGAATCGTTTGGCCTTTAGAACTGATCCCTTGCCACCCTGTAGCCTACATGTAGCCCACCTGTATCCTTCTCTGCTTATTCAAGAACAAATAATTGAAAGAGTCTACTTGCTCAGATGAAGAGATTATTCTCTTATCTACTCCTACTTTAAACATTGTATTGATTCTTAATCAAGTAAACTCATGCTTCCAATGAAGCCATGTCAGAAATGGATTTACTGAACCTATTCTTGATATTGACCCGAAAAATAATGGAATGCATAGCCAATAGAAAATTGGTTTGAACAGATGATAAAGACAACTTTCATCTGGCAGAAATATTTTAACATCTATGATGTCCATGGATTCCAAATAATTTGCAATAGGGTCATTAAAACCATAAAGGAATACATCTTTATGATGTTGTTCCGACTGGAAGCAATGCTGCTGCTAATGATCATCTTCACTGATCTCAGTGTTAAATGCAGACTGCTCAACCTCTGACAGAAAAACTTGTATGATTAACTGCTGATCTAAAAAAAAATTCTCCCCTTCACCATATCCCTATGACTTAGATTCATCACTCTGATGTAATGGCATATTACAACTGACAATTTCTGGAAAAAAATAATAAGTATGTTCTAGATCTTCTACATCACTGTCTTCACTATGCTCAAATGAAAACTGAGTCTGAAAATATGTATCATGAAGAAAATTCTGATCACCCTCTCCAACAATGAAATCTTTGCAAGATGAATCTTCTTTGTACTTTTGAACTTTAGATTCACAACTTTCATCAATTAGAACATGCATACATTATTGATCATCCCTTTGATTAAAAGTAGAACTAAGTGAAATTCCAGAAACAAACAAATCTCCACAAAACTTAAAATCTTCTTCTTCATCATGGTATTTGCCAAAAATGGGAACATCATGATCCAAATCTAATGACAGGGATGAAGATTCACGCATAGAATTATCAGCAATAGGATCTTGAAAAAGATTTGGAAAAATATCACCTTGTTCCTTATCATAATTTGAAACAACATATTCATAAGGAAAAGAAGGATCTTCCTGATGCTCTAGCTGGAGATTAGACAGTCCCTGGAAATCTTGTTCCTTGTGGTTACTACCACTTTCCTTAGTTTGCAAATCTGGAAACTAAGGGCTTCCTTAGTTTGCAAATTTGGAAACTAAGGGCTACCCTCAGTATCTGTTGCAGATCCAAAACTTTCATCTGCTAATCTATCAATATTCTCATCATCTTTAAATTTTTCAAAAGAAATAGGCTGATATTCATGACAACCATCTTTAATATATGCATTTAATATAATTTCAAAAGCATCACCATGGTTGTCATAATGTGGATCAACAATCCCTTGATCATGCTGAGAGATATCTTTTGTTGCAGCAAAGTCTTCATGAATATTTGGATCTTTGTTCAATAAATTGAAATCATGACAACATTTGGAATATAAAAGGTCAACTGAAAATATGCCTTTGCAAAACAAATGAAAGGCAGCATGAAAATCTGCCAAAGAGCTGATACTGGCAATAGGAAGAGACCGGTACCAATCATGAGCAATTCCCTCTAATGAAAAACCAAAGAGCTTGATCTGAACATCCTCATGCAAAATTTGCAACTGATGAATGAAATCATGAAAATCCAACAAATGTTCAGCTGGCACTTCCCACTCTTCTCCTCGAAATCCGGGAATACTATTTTCCCATTCATCTCTACTAGGTACTGGATTAGGGAAACCAACAATCTTTGAAAAATCAAAGAAAGCATATCTCTTATCTAAGATCTTGTAAATTTCATACCAGTGGAGTCGCCAACATTCCACTGAATCCATCCTTCATGGAGTTTCCAGATAGATGATTACAACCGAAAATATGTCCATACTTTCTCTATCATCAAAGATGGATCTTTTCATCTCCCAGGGAAGTTGAGCTTCAATCTCCTCTCCCCGACAACGGTGGCAATTTGTTCTCTCCAGGAGTCCTTCTCAGGTTGTAGCTTGACAAAGCCTGGTAACTTAAAGTGTGAATGTTTTTATGTGTTTATTGGATCAAATGGGATACTAGATAAATGACTTACTCTCAAGACAGTCAAATACATAACCAAATGAGACAAGGCTTTCAAGAATTAAATATTAGACAAGTAGTAGAACTAGTGGGTGAAGAAAAACTATATTTATCAACCAGAACACATGTGTGATGGGATGAATAAAGATAGTACATATTACTATTAAATAAATCTTATGAAATGACAAAGTGAGATAACATTCACTAGCAGTTAAGACAAACTTGAATTAAAACAATCATTCAAAGTACAAAAAAGAAAAGAGATGGTAATCTGACAATAATAATGAAAGGAACATGTGCTTCTATATTATGTATAAGAAAAGTCTATTACAGTATCAGCATGGTCTAGTATCTGTTATCGCTCAGTTTGTAGGAGAGGTTTAGTTTAGCTTGATTCAAGGCTTCAAACTGGCATAACAGGAGCTTCCCCACCCACTGTCACCTCGATGGGGAGATCTTTCTATTTAGGGTGGCTAATCCCAAGGGAGATGTCCCTAGTAATCTGGGGTTTTGAAGGAGAAGGATCAAGGTTTAAGGTTTCAAAGGTAAAGGTAAGATTCCCTTCACAGATTACTGCCAATAATGATAGTCAAGGAGAAGATCTTCCACTGAATGGCACCTGTTTGCGAGACAAGACAAATAAAACTAAAGAATGTGCTGCAGTAGTTAGTACTTCAAAGTATCAATGACTATCTTCAACCATATATATGAGCAATGATCAAATGTAATTATTGACGAAGTCAATGATTGCTAAACAAAGACAAATGGATTATATCACTTCTTCAATAAATACACGATAGATATGGACATTCAATGTATCAAATCCTTGTATTATATCACAATGCAATTCATATCATAAATGTGCTCATATAAATACTTTTGCTGCGTCACTATTGCAAAATTAGGGTGACGTCAGCCCTAGTATTAGGTCAAAAACGAAGACAATGAGTAGGACGTTTTGTCAAACAAGCTTATAAATGAAACCAACAACTCAAAGTCTATCAAAAGGGGTGACAAATGTCAAAACGTTTTATGCCAAACAAGGGTTTTAAATAAGTATGACGTCACCTATATTGTTGCTATTTTAGGGTTAGGTTAGCTAGTCAAGAGGTGGATGTTTTGGCTAGATCAACCAATGAAAATACTTAATTCCTCTATGGCTACAAAGAGATGAGTCAGCCGCAACTTTTAGTCCAAGCAAAGATTCAAATAAGGCAAGACATCATCATGAAACTAGGGATAGTCTAGACGCTAGGGTTAGTTAGGGTTTCAAAATAAAAAAGAGTTTTGAAAGAGTGTTTTAAGCACAAAAAGCTCAACGTTGTACTTCTAGACTAGTGCCTTGGGTTAATGGAGTCAAATGGAGAGAAGCTAATGGCTGGGAGAGACTTAAACCTAAGGACAAGAGGATTAGGTTTTAATGGTGCTGCTATGGCAGGGCCACTAAATCAAAACCCTAAGAAGAGAAGGCTTATTCGGGTGTAGCTAAGGCTAGGCCTGATGCTCCTTCTTCTTTCCTTAAGACTCTTTTGGCAAAACGGCTAGCTAATAAACACAAATCTATGGCTGAAAATTGTTGTTTAAAGACAAGGCTTTTCAAAACCCTAGAAGCAAACCCTAGGTTTAAAATAAATTAGGCCTAGGACGCCTTCTTTCTTCAATTTATGTTTAAAAATAACTCAAGAAAAGAGAATGGCTAGTGTAGCTATGGCTAGGCTAAACCTTCTCTAATCAAATGGCTAATAAGATTTTACCATGGGGACATGAAACCACAACCTACTTGTGTGTTGTCTCCCTAGGGTTTTAATGATTAAGCAAATAATAACAATGTAACTATACAAGTAAGCAATTCTACCTACAACCATTCAATAAAGAAGTTTTGCATGAAAAATGTACTTACAAATCCAAGATGAAGCTTATCAAACCCTAGTTGTAAACCTTCCAATGATAAATAGCACTATGCACATGCCAAAAGATAATCCTCCAAGATGTAGTGCCTCAACTCCACAAGACAAGAATAACCAAGAAAAAGACTAGAAAGTATCTCTCACAAGAGAGCAAGTTGTGTTATTCAAATGAGGCTAAAACATCCTCAATTTATATCATCCTTATGACCTTTAATTACAAAATAGGTCATTAAAAATAGCCGACAAGGCTGACTTAACAATATTTGATTATTTGCCACATTAAATGCTAAAAATGCCAAAAATGAGCTAAAAATGGAGACGTTGGCCCTTTCAGGGCATAATCATCATCCAGCAAGCCAAACGTTGGCCCCTCTGGGGCTCCTGCAACCTGCCATGTGTGCCAAACAAGCCCATCACACTACCATCAGCTCCAGAAAACGTCCAGCCTATCCTGGTGGCGTCCTATCCATCAAGGCCATCATCTCATCTACAGGGGATGATCCCCATAGGTCAAATCTCTGCCAAGACGTCCTGAAGAGGGTGTCCTTCTTCTTCTTCATGCGGGGGCTTGTCATCACTCTGTCCTGCCTCTTCCATCCCTAGCAACCATATGATGGGCTCTTCAGCCCCATGGAGGTCCGAGCTAATCATCTCCCCATGTGCACCGATCCTCTGGTACCTGTCCACTAGGTATGGTCCTGCACATCAAAGACTATGCCCTCCATGGGCTCATCATTCCTAGACATCATAGCAATGTAAATCATATCTCATCATTAAAATTATCAAATATATGCAAGAAATCCCTAACATATCATCTAAGAGATCAAAGACATTACACAGATCTACTATACAAAGCTAAGGAAACCGACAGAAAAACCTATTGGGGTAATACCCACAAGAGATGGAAAGTTTCCTCAAAGAATCATTCAAGCCATGTGTAATGAGGTGATATGGTTTTTAGGGATGTCCAGTCACAGTAAGACCAAGGGCAGGTGTCGTCTGTGGGTGCCTTTGTAGGAGGCGAGCTGTACCCGTCATGGATGCATTTTTTCCAAGCCCTTTTATTGCCTTATCTTTCTTTTATTGCTTTTTCTTTCTTTTTTACTACAAGGTCTGACCAGAGGACACTGCCTTGGCTTGGTGGCCAGAGCTGACAGCGTTACCCACTAGTATCTTCGTAGAAATGAGAAGGTTGGCTCGTGATGAGACCCCCTTTCCTTTGCCCATGCAACCAAAGGTCACTGCCATGGCTTGGTGACTAGATAGTGGCAATGTCATACTGCTAAATACCTATGAACATAATGGGCCGACTCATGATGAGACCTCCCATCCTCTTGGTTAGGTCTTGTTTTTATTATTATTATTTTTCTTAGGGTCCCTTTAGTTCCTTATCGAGAGGCTTTTTATTGCCTTCTCAGGGATCCCCTGGGCAAAGCATCTCTAG
>ML788379.1:1040619-1053227 GCA_009831015.1 Picea engelmannii
GCTTGATCAGATTGAGAAGAACAATACTTGGGAGCTGGTCCCTAGACCTGAAGATAAGAATGTAATAGGTTCCAAATGGGTATTCAAGAATAAAATGAATGAAAAAGGACAAGTTGTTAGAAATAAAGCCAGATTGGTCTGTATGGGATATGCACAAGTGGAAGGTCAGGACTTTGATGAAACTTTTGCACCAGTGGCAAGATTGGAAGCTATCAGAATGTTTCTTGCTTATTCTTGTCATAAGAATTCAAAGTTTATCAGATGGATGTTAAGTTAGCATTTCTTAATGGAGATCTAGAGGAAGAAGTATATATGGAGCAACCTAAAGGATTCTCATTGACAGACAACCCTAATTATGTTTGTAAGTTGAAGAAGGCCTTGTATGGACTAAAACAAACACCACGAGCTTGGTACTCTAGACTGGACAAATTTCTACAAGAAAAAGGTTTCAAGAAAGGTACTGTTGACAGTAACCTTTACATTAAATCTGAAGGCGATAATTTACTAGTTATTTTGGTTTATGTAGATGATATTATTTTTGGCTGTACTAATGAATCATCTGTCCAGTGGTTTGCTAATTCTATGCAAACAGAATTTGAAATGTCCATGATAGGGGAACTGTCATATTTTCTTGGCTTACAAGTAAAACAAAGCTCTGCAGGAATTTTTATTTCTCAAGAAAAATATTTGAAAGAGATATTGAAGAAATTTCAGATGGAAGATTCCTCTACAGTCATCACACCTATGGTGGTTGGTTGCAAGCTAAGCAAAGATGATATCTCACCTGATGTTGATCAAAGGACATATCATTCAATGATAGGCAGTCTTCTGTACATCACAACATCTCGTCCTGATATAATGCAAGCTGTTGGAATGGTAGGTCATTTTCAGTCTGCTCCTAAACAAAGTCACTTGGTAGCTGTTAAAAGAATATTCAAATATCTAAAGGGAACAATGACATATGGACTGTTGTACCTTAGAAATCAGAATTTCCAGTTAATTGCTTATTCAGATGCCGACTGGGCAAACTGTGTTGATGAGAGAAAAAACACCAGTGGAGGAGCATTTTTTCTGGGTGACTCATTAGTTGCATGGCTTAGTAAGAAGAAAGGATATATTTCATTATCTACTACAGAGGTAGAATACATTGTTGTTGCTACTTGCTACACACAAATTTTATGGATGATACAAACTCTTGCAGATCTGAAGGTATATTACACTAATCCCATTCCAATTCACTGTGATAACACCAGTGCCATTAGTGTCTCCAAGAATCCTGTTCTTCATTCCAAGATTAAGCATATTCCAATTAAGTACCATTTTCTCAGAGAACAAGTTACAAACAGGATTGTTCAACTGAATTATATACCTTTTATAGAACAGATTGCTGATATCTTTACTAAACCATTAGCAGTGACCCCTTTTGGATATCTTCGTCAAAAATTAGGGGTTGTAATCTCTTGTGTCTAATATGTGCACCTGGTCAGGGGGAGTACCTATTGAATATCTGGTGTATTTCCAAGATGCTTATAGTTGACAAGGGGAGTATGTTTTGCAACGGATCAAGGGAAGAATGGTTCTTCTTTGACATTGATGTCAAAGGGGGAGAAAAGAGTAGGAGAGAAGATCTGAATACATATGGGTTCTTGTGTTGCCATCAATGCCAAAGGGGGAGATTGTTGGCAAATATGTAACAGACAGCGAATGGCATGAGTATAGGAAGAATGTACAGAGGATTGTTAGCATATTTATAGGCAGCGTATACTTGTCATTGATGGCAAGTACAGTAGTGGTGAACAATAGTGGTGATGGCTTGAATACAACAACGATGATTAGCAGCGTAGCAATAATCGGGAGGAGAAGAGTCAGTGATCGTTGGATCCCATTCAAATTTCCCGAAAGAACGAGGGCTGTCAGATCTAAATGAAGACAAGACGAGTGCACTGAAGAAAAGGACAGAGCCCAGTCATTAGATCCAAGCGCAAGACCCGACCATCGTTGGATCAAGGATAAACTGCACGCTCTTTAAAGTACAAGGAGAAGCGGGTGTAATCGGGATTTGTGAAATAACGATGTAATCTAAGCCGTCAGATCAATCTTTGATCTGGACCGTTGATTCCAGTCCCTGTCAGAGTTTTGAGGATCGCAAGTTGGACATGTCAAAGATTATTAACATCAAAAATCTCGATATCGCGACGTAACTGCGACCGTCAGATCAAGATCAGATTTGGACCATTGATGTAACTCCTTATCAGAGTTTCACGAATCGCGACATGGAGTGACAAAAACACTGCAACAAGAAATGCGAAATCGCGATATGCGAAATTGCGACTCAATCCCAGCCATTGAATCAAGCTCGGACTTGGACCGTTGATCTAACTCCATATCAGAGTTTCTTGAATCGTAACATCAAGAGGAAAAGAAAACAATGCAACAAGAAATGAAAAATCGCGATATGAAAAATCACGATTCAATCGCAGCCGTTAAGTCAAGATCAGAACTGGACCGTTGATCAAACTCCATATCGAAGTTTCGCGAATCGCGAAATAGACAGGCAAAGAACACAATACAACAAGAATGTCGATTTTGCGATATGCGAAATTGCAATTCAATCGCAGCCGTAGAATCAAGCTCAGATCAGGACCATTGATCCCATGCCATTTCGGGGTATCAAGGATCGTGACTTGGAGAGTCGAGATGTCTCATCTCCAGACTCACAAAATGCAAAACCGCGAAAAGCGCTTTTTGCATAGGCGCTTGGTTATGACCATAGTCATATTGGGGAAGGAGCTAGTGCAGAAAATTTCTGTATTGGAACATCGGAGATCGCGAAATGAAGTGTGGAGACACTCAGCAAAGGAATGCTGAAACACCAAAACCCAACTTAAAAAGGCAAGAATAATAAAGGTCATCCAACAGTGTGGATAAAACTTGAATGTGATTGGAGGGCTACTGTTCTTTCTCACAGATTAACTCCTGAGTTTGGAATTTGTTAGCAAAACGGACTCATGATTGCAAATTAGTTAGCGTTTCAGTTGGCATTTCAGTTGCTTAGACAGTTGTCGTCTTTTTTCCTAAAGAATTGGGAAATTGAACCGTCACGTTCGAGTGTATAAAAGAAGATGAAACGGATTGTGTCAGGTTGGTCGTTCTATAAGTGAAAAAGAATGAAACTGTAAGAATAGAGACGAAGAGGATGCGTAGGAGGAGATTGAGAATATGTGAAGGGTGAGATGAAATGCAGAGCATAATAAAAAAGAGTTGAAGAAGAGAAGAATGAGAGCATGATTTGATGCAGAGCATACCTGTTGAACAGACAGAGGAAGAGTAGAGCTGCAGATCAGTGTGCAGAAGACCAAATTTACAGAACAAAGAAAGATTGGTAAGACCTGATTTATCTATAAAGTTGAATGTTTCTTTAGCCATTTATATTCTAGGGAGGTTGGGAGGTGCTCGAGAGGACTGTTGTCCTCAGAGGTTCAAGTGGGAGCTTGAACACAGGAAGTTGTAGCTTCCATCTGGTTGCAGCTAGAGAAACCAGGGTGGCAGGGAGGTGCAAGGGAGAACTAGTGTTCTCTGTTATGCAGGTTGGAGCCTGTGTAATTGGAAGTTGGTGCTTCCATCCAGTTGATGCTGGAACATTCAGGAAGTTGGTGCTTCCATCCAGTTGGTGCTGGAATATTTAGGGAGTTGGTGCTTCCTTCTAGGGGGTGCTAGAGAAACCAGAGAGTTGGTGCTCTCAAACAAGTTACAGCTTGTAAAACAGAGGTAGCAGCCTCACATTGATTTGGTGCTCAATTGTAAATGATGTACAGAACTGAAAAAGACTGCCTATCATTTCGAGGAAGAAGAGGTTTTCTCCCTTTATGGGTTTCCTCTTGAAAATATGTCTCTGTGTGTACTTTATGTGTGACTGATGGTCTTTACTTTTACTGTCCATATGCTGTATATTGTTGATGATCACTTGAAGGAAGATTAATAATATTTAAAAGGTATAAAAAAATTTAAGCTCATAAACAATTGATTCACCCCCCCCCTCTCAGTTGTTTTAGTATTTTCAACATGTTGTGCAGTCGACGCTATGTCCTCCTTCTAAAATTCTTGCTGGGATTTTGTAAAGATCTCATGTTCCTTGTTTACGTCGAACTTCTTATTGGGGTTAGTGTTCTTCTTTACCCATTGGTTCTACGCTGGTTCTTGTCGAACTATGTCATTTCCTATTTTCGTTCCTGCTCGTGTGACTATGTTGATGTTTTGTCTGTCATCCCTTACTTCGGGTGAAATCCACTGATCATTCTGATTTTTTTGGTTCCTATTTTCTTGAATCTTTGCTAGTAATATTGGACATTCCTATGTGTCATGGTCTAATGCAAGACAATACATACAATTCACTGTTGGTAGTGGACATTCTCATGCATATTGTCCTGGTTGCTAGCAAGTGTGGCATGTGACTGGTCCTCTACTGCATCCAAAACCTCCTCTAGCTCATCCTGCTCCTCTATAGCCTATGCAATCACCTCTCGTTGCGTTATACTATGGTGCTTAATTATACTACGTGGTATTGTATTGGGGTTGTGTCAGGTTGTACTATGGTTGCATGTTATTGTATGGTTGTTGTGCAGTATTGTACTGCAATTGTGCAGTGTTGTATGGGGCTGGGGCTTGATTGAACAGTGGTGTTGCTTGCCCAGTCATCATTTGGGCCTGTACCCTGTATGCATCTGATGTTCTTTCCTTCATCAGCTCCATAGTTCTGTAATATTTGTCGTCGTGGCCCACTGACTTACAAAAGGTGCAATATGAATTATTTGGAGCTATTTGGTATTTCTGCATCATTGTGCAGTGATAAGGGTCATGGCCTAGTTTCTTGCATCTTTCACACCATAATCCTCCCCATGGTAGTGGGTTTGGCATACTTGTCGCCATGTACTATGCGAATGTTGGGCATTCATTCTTATGGTGTCCTTCCATCCTGCAGGTAGTGCACCAAATGGCTTCTTGTTTTTCCTTGTTCTTATTCTGGTTTAGCTAAAATGTTAAATTCTTCAGATCCTCCTTCATCTCTTCGATAGCTAGGTTCATTTGCTGGTACTGATTCTCTTCCAATTGTGAGGCTTCCTGCAGAGCCTCTTCCTGCATCTGAAACTTCTGTTGTCATAAGGGGTATTTTAAGTGTGGGAGTAGTGAGTTGACAAATAGGTGTCGATGTTGCATATCGATCATAAGGTATTTTAACTTTCTTTTTAATCGCTTGAATCTCTGATCTATCTCCCATATCGATTCTCCTAGTTTCTGTCTTATTTCAATCATCTCCTTCATGTACTGATCCTCTGAACTCAGCTTCTGGAACTCATTTATCAATAATTTCTTAATGTCGGTCAGTGTCCTTGTCATTCTGGGGACATTGTTCATGTCTAGACTCATTACCAATCTAGTGCATGGTCTCTTAGCATGATCGCTAGCTACTACGCAAGTTTGGTATATTCATTGGTGATATGATTTTCTTCCCAGATCTTTGCACAAATGAACAAATTCTTATCAGGGTCTTTTGTTGCTTCTCCTCAAAACTCTAGTAACTTGATAGTGGGGTCGTGTCCTACCATTCTGAATACTGAGCTACTACCTCCTCCGTGCAGTGTAGATACTTGACTAGGGTTTCCTGAACTGGCTCCTCCAGTTGTTTCTCCTTGTGTGGATTTACTTCCTGTTGTCGGACTTCCTCCAAACTTCGGTTGTCGAAACAGTGGTGTTCTCTTTGGTGTATTGGTCGCACATGGGTTTATGGCTTCCACACTGACATTAATATGGAAAGGATGGATGCATTCTCCTCATGTTCTTAGGCCTCTTATTTTCCACTCATAAGTGGCGTGCAGTATTTCCTCAATCTACTCCACATCCCAAAGATCCTCTACCTCTTCCTCATCACTCACCAAGCCCTCCCTCGCAGCTACGACTCGCTTCTTGGTTTTCACCTTATATTGGTAGGGTGCTCCTCTATGCATCATTCTTGATGATGCCAAGATCCACTTAAGCTGATCGTCATCCATCAATATTGGGTCCAAGGGTTCCCCCTCCTTCTTTCCTTTATTCTTCCCTCCTTTCATTCCTCCTCTCTCTGTCAGTGCTTCCACCCTTCCCCCATACACGCAGGGAAGTCTAGATGTTTGATTCCATTGTCATTGCACCTTTGTTATATAGCAGTATCTTGATAGAAGTATATAGTGATCGAATGTACCTTCCTCTAGGTGCTCGTAGAAACTCTTTCTCGGCTACGCTGTATGACTTCATTATGTCTACTGCAAGCTCTGTGATGAGGCCTACCACAATACTATCAAGCCAAAAGTCTAATGAGCGGGTGAATTTGTTGTTCACCTACTGCAACTGCTCAATCTGTATTGGAGTCCAATATAGCTGTCGAATCTGGTTCGTCGCGTGGTTATCCTTGAACCTTAGGATCCACTTTTGTAGTAGATGTGAAAAATCACAGAAAAAGACTTCATGTAAATCTGTAAGTACGTATTTATCTAGGCATTTACATGGAGTGATTCTAGAGTTTCTATTGTCATTTTGTGAAAACTCTAGTTCTTAAGTTCTCGACCAGCCCTCGATTTCCACTTTCATGGGGTTCCAGGGTCTCAACATTCCCTTCTAATGGCTCATTGCTCTTTTTGTTTTGCTCATTCATTTATCCTTTACTCTATCTCGACTACTCAGTCCTCTCTTGTTCCTCTTAACCTAGCAACATAACCATTTGTTGGTTTTTCACCTTGTCGGTCTTCTCTACCAACCTATCTAAGTTATTGAACCAGGGTTCATGTCATTCAGGGTTCCAACAAAGACTCTAAAACTATTGGCCCTCCTGGTAAACCAGAAGGCAACACAATACACAGAAGGTACTACCTAGTCTCACCATAGATAGATTTAAATGGGTGACTGTAAGACTTAGGTGTTTACAGCCTAGGGTTGAGTAGGAGATAGGGGCTTCTTGACCAAATCCATGTTCCATGAGTTGTGAGTGTAATCTACTTATTCCTCATGGTCGCATAAGTATATTTCACAATTTATTTCCCAAACAACATAAACAAATTTCATAACAATGTATTAACTCATTCATCAAGCCTAACCATTAATCGCTGAAAGAAAGAAAAGATATGCATGCATTCGTCATAATACATAGATATTATCGTGGTTCACCCCCTCCTGGGCTACGTCCACAAATATTTGTCTCTTGGATCTTTTATTATTGGTAGTTTTGTATTTCTTGCACCACACACTTACAATTCCCCTCTTAGGGGTAAGATCTATATGAGGTGAACTAGATTGCACCAGGCTCTACAGCCTGTAGTCTAATCCTTAGATCTACCTTCCCTCTTCTCTTCTTTTCTCAACAACTTACAAAACTGGTTCACATAGTCAAAATCATTACATATCGCATTCTTTCATGTGGAGCTACAATCCTCAAGACTAGAAATGAATAACAACAACTTACAATATGAAAACCTAATCAACCAACCTCTATATGATACCTTCATATCTATATTTATACATTTCTAGCTCTTTAGCCTCTTTCCAAAATATTACCAAAACCCTAACCCTTCTAACGTTAGGTCTTCCTCCCATGCGCGTGTTGTTCTTCCTCTAGCTGTCGCTTTCCTTGTGCACACTTTCTTGCATGCACGCGTGTTTTTCTTTCGCTAGCTATTACTTTCCCATGATCATGCTTTCTTTCCCATGATCATCCTTCTTTCCACTTCGGTCTGGTGCTAACATGATATATATTGGAAAAATAAAGTACCATAGGCCAAACACAAGTTAAATAATGTTGTGAAGTAATAGGTAATTCAATGAAAATATCAAGCTTTCCTTCTCGACATATGCTCCAAGGTCTTTTTATTCACAGAACTTAGTTGGAATGGACTGAAGCAACATTTTCCCTCTCTGTTGCCTCAATTGAAGCATCTTTCACATGGATCTCTAATTCTAGTATCTAGAGATTATACATTCACACAAATCCAATACTTCAAATGATATTACTCATAGACCAATCCTATATGTGTGTTGAGATTACTTGAAATATGGTGTTCAAGTCAAATAAAAGGCATTGTGGCTACTACAAGATTAATCCAAGAATTGGCATGCCCATTATTCAATTATTTGTATGTTGTTATACTCTGTATTAACTTGGTGAGAGTGTCTTGAAGGAATTGATCCTCATGATTTTATTTCATTGTTGAGCACCTTTGTAGGATGCCAAAGTATAAATTCCCATCTTTCCTAAAACCTTCAACATTATAGATTTACTTGCTTTGAAGTATTTCTAAACTAACTCTTCTTTAGTAAGGTTCCATTCTTCTTTGGTGGGGATTTTACCATCAATTTGTACTTTCCATATAGCTTCAATTGCTAAGTAGGGGCATATAGAATATGCACCAAACCCAAATAACATGCATAAATGATGTACTTAGCATGACTACCCAAGTTCCATAATAAATCCAATTTGAGTTCACTCTAAATTTCAGACAATATGGTGATGCACAACACTAATAGCTAACAGGGAGATGATGAGGCATCAGGGGAATTTTAAGGTAAAAAATGGGTCTCAAAACTAAAAATGTACTATCAAAACCAACTTTAAAAGAACCGATAGGATTCAAGATGATGATGTCAACAATAAGGGTAAATATTTGTGGAGGGAAATGAAGAAAACTACTTTTTTTAATTGTATTTTTTACTTATACCCTTATAGGTTTACTCAAATTTAAAGTGTAGGAATTGTTTGGATGTGGAATAGAAACATCATTTTTTCATGTATTTCTAGTTTATCTCATAGTGGGTATACCAAAAGTATGCAGAGTGGGTATTAGTTGGATGTGAAATTTAATTTCACATCCAAAGAGTTCCTACACTTGAAATTTAAGTAAACCTATAAGCAGGTTGTTACCCATGATTTTGGTCCTCATGATGATGTATTGATGATGGTGTACTCAAGCTCTTCATAAGAACTTTCTCCTTAGAAAAGTTACTTTCATCTCTTCCCAGAAAACTCATTTTTGAAGAAGGTTCGCAGGCTGCCAGTATATTTGGGTGCGAGAATGCCTGATTCTCGCAAGCTGCCTTAAGCCAAGGTGTGAACTTCTCGCACCATGTTGAATAGCTAGGGTGCGAACTCTTCCTAAAGCATGGAAAAAGATGAATTCTCGATGTTTCTAGAAGGGAATCTTCTAGAAGGATGGGTTGGCATTCAAATGGTTATCGTTGTACTGGATTCCCAGATATTGTGGGATCATTTTTATCCAAGTAACTAATTCATTCTCTCCTATATATTGAGGGAATTCTCATGGAAAAGGTTAAGAAAGATTCATTGGAGAATTGGTGAAAGAATTGTGTGAAGGACTTAGCTGAACAACAGCTTGGAAACTCTAGCAAGTCTACCAAGAGGATTTGATCTTCTTCATACAAGGATTGAGAAAGTGTGTGTGTTGGAGCCAAGAGCCATCGAAAGGAAGTTTGCGACATCAAGGCTCAGGTTGTAATCTTTACTTTCCATTAATATGATACAGTGGCATGTCCCTTTCCCATAAAGTTATTTCCACTTTATTATGTAATTCCTTGATCGTACACATAGGTTGACAGTTGAATATATTGTTCTATCTTCACTTTGGTTGGTTTGTGTTGTCTTGGTCTTGACCTCATGAGAGCACTAAAGCGAAGCAGGAGCAACAGAGACCCTAGGAAGCGATATAAAGGTATGTTACTTGTTCCTTCCTACTAGTTGATTCAATGGTCAAAACTTAGGGAAAGAGTCATGTCCTGTCCTATTTTGTTCTAGATCCAGGTGGATCTAGGGAGATCAGTTAGTGTCTGCACCTATTGATTAGTCCGATAACAAAATTGGCGACTCCGCTGGGGAGAATCCCATTTTATTTGTGGCTTTTGGTGTTTTTCTGTGGCCATTTGCTCTGGTTTTACTTTTCTCCCGTTCTATCAATCTCTGAGTCTTCAGGATATCCTAATAGACCCTCTAGGTCCAGAGGCCTTTTCAAATTTTGCCTCATTTTCCAAAATTTTGACTATGTTTAGACATTCTCGCACTGCACTTCACTGCAGCCTGTGAGAATTGGTAGAGTTCACATTCTGCCTTTAGGTTCAGTGTGAGGTTATCGCACTCTGCTAAAGGGTCACCTGCGAGAATCCCTAATTCTCGCACTTTGTAGTATTGCCAGCCTGCGAACTCATTTTTTCAAAAAATTGGATTTGAGTTTTGGCATCTTCAACTGCCCAGATCAGACTAGGTGCCTCATAAGAGTTTTTTTGGACCACTGATTGATGTCTTTCTTGTCTTCATTTGCATGCATGAATAGTCTTAGGATTTCAAGGCTCTTCTTGTCATTTTTGTCTTGACTTTCGTTTCTTGACTTTTCTTGGCAAAACCATACTCTCTGATTTCGGAATCTGAGTGTGTTTGATTAGTTAATAACCGATGATCAGTTGAAAGTTGAAGTTTATTGGTCTTTATCATTTGCTTATTGTTTGAAAAATCATTTTTCTTATGCAATTGAAAGACTGCATTGGTTTTCTTTTTATTTTTGTTTTCATTGAAAGAGTTGATTGGGTTTTTGTCATTGCTTGTTTATTGGTTTTTGATTTTCAGTACTCTTACTATCATAGTATGGGTCCTTTTTGAAAAGTGAACAAAAGTTTTTCTTTCAAAAAATCATTTTTGTTTTCGAAAAACATTGAAAATCATTTGTTGAAGTTATTGAAAAAGACACAATAGAGAATTGTTGTTGATATGTGATTGGTTGCATTTGCATTTTAAAGGAAATTATGCATTGTAGTTCACGGTTGATATGGACAAAATTTCTCTCTCTCCCATAAATAGGATTCATTGAATGCAAAGTGATCTATTCCATTCTCATCCATGCATTGTTGGGTCAGAGTCATACAACATAAGTTTCATCTCCGTTGCCTTTGAGTAAACAACATCTCTTAATAACACTGCACAATTGTAAAATTTATCTAGTAACTCTTTTCTAGGGCTCTATTACACCAACATTTATCTAGGCTAGCGCTTTGGAGTAGGAAGAGAGATACACTCTCCAAAAGCATAAAACATACAATAACATCTTGTGTTAGGGAGTGTTAAATTCCATTTGCAACATCTTTTCCTGGGAAGCCCTTCTCACACAAGGGTCAAGCACGAGGTGGCATTGATATTGGCAGAGTTACTCACCCTGCTTTTTGATATTAGTGTAGAGATTGCACGTATTACGAGGATCACTCAGAGGTATACCCACAATGATGAGTGGAAGCCTTTTGAGTTGATTTCGGTCTAGATACCCTGCCCTTGTGTGTGGATCAGACTGTCGACTGTTCCCCCAGGTTTTATTGTTGTTGGTGGTGACCTTAGTGGCCTATCTTTCTAGGTTCTTACCCGAGGTGACTGTGAAGGGGAAAGACTTCACGGTACTTGGAATTGACGTTGACCAAACTCACTCAGGCTCCTTGGAGGGTATACCCACGATTATGTGTGGGAGCTTGCACCAGGGTGTAAGTCCGTTAAGCAGGTCGTCAGCGTAACTTTTCCACCTAGCCCAGGCCCTTCTCGTCTCATTGTTGTGACATTGGATTTCATCACCAACTAGTGGCTTCGAAATTAGAAGGTCTTGTTTTCTTGGTGTTGCTTCCTAGATTTTGTTTACTAGCGCTTGTTGTTTGTTTCTCGAAGTTGACCATAGGATTTTCTTCGCAAATTTTGTCGCTCGTTTACAATAGCTCCTCCACGTCGTTCATGTAGAATGCAGGGTTTATCTCCAGAGCATCTAGAAGGTTCTCAACCCTTTCCCACAAACACACCTGGAGGATCTCCCCGGCAGAGTGAAGTCCCAGTCGTCACCACACCACAAGTGGAGCGCACTGACTCTCTAGAACATTTTTGAATTACTAACACTCGAGAGGACTTTCGACTTCACCTTGATTCTGAGCGACTGTTTATGTGACTGAATTCTTCCGGAGAACTAGTTGTTACATCTTCTGGATCACCAGTTGGACCCTTTCCCGGTGTTTGCATTTAAATGGTCACCAGGTGAGCAAATAGAGAGTGCTTGCATACCCTGTTGGGTCTAGCAGGGCAGAACAACTGTGGAGCATAGGGTTAAAGGAAACAAAACGAACTACAATCTAATATCAACTGAAAACAAATTGAAACTGTGAAAAGAAACAACAAACATCAAACACAAAACACAGGTGTCACCAATGGTTTCAGGCTGGTGTATTGATGAAACTGGAGCACACTGAAGGAAGAGACCAGAGGTTCCTTCTCCCCCCAACAGAAGGCTCTTTGGGGCCCTCACACAGTTTTCTTTCCTTACAAATGAGAAGAACTGAGCATAGCAGTGAAAGAACTCTCAGTGATGCAGCTGATGGGTTGTTTGTTAAAGGATGAGCCCTTAACCATCTGAACAACATAACAATGCTTAGAATTCCTTGCCAAAACAGTGTATCCTCACGGCTTTTTATAGCAGCTCCTCGGGCGGTCATGTAACCTTCTCAAAGTGTGAACAGGGACCCTTTTAGGGTTTCTTTAGGTCATTAACTCGCCGACTTTG
>ML788380.1:0-20313 GCA_009831015.1 Picea engelmannii
GCTGGTAAACTTCTTGTCCTCCTTCCACCATCAGGCCATCAATCGGCTGGTGTCATGGAATTCATAAAACTTCATCATGAAGTCTGTGTTTAACCACTCCTTTGGGTCCCTAAGATTGTAGTATTTCTGGACTTCTGACGAGAGGAAAACTCTAAGACACCTGCATTCTTATCGTTGATAAAGAACTTATTCTCGTATGTATGGTTGATTAGCCATTTCATAACCTATATGCGAGGGAAAACCGGGGTTCTGTTGGTCACCATGTGTAAATATGACCGTCGGATGTTTGGGAACACCTGGTCATCGAGTGCTCTTAAATCTTGGTCATTGTTTGGGATATACTTTGGGTACTCCTCTCGACTGATTCTATTGAAAATGTCCCCACACTATGGGAGCACTACTTTGGATCCAGTGTCTGCCTCTGTATCACCGAAGACTGGAGGCTTGAAAAAATCTTTCTTTGGTGTGGTTCTTATGACTAGTTCTGCCCTGGGAGCATATTCTAGTTGCCTCACCACACCAAGAGAAGAACCTTCACCTATCTTAGCTTCCTTTAGCTTGGGTGCTCTTGGTGAACGTCTGGTGGTTGGATTTCTTTGAGTCATTTTACCTGTAGTTAGAACATAGTTTAGAGACTATGCAAGAAAATTGGATGCATATATAAATCATGACCAACGAATTGATAAACTTGAACACATACCTCTGCAACTTTTTTAGCTTGTTTTCGATAATTTGAGGGTTAGTACAGTCTTCAGATACTCTCTTTTCTCCTTTGGATGATATATAATTCAAACTTGTGCATAGAATGAATTTGTTCAAAACTGTTCTAGATATTTAAACAATGATGAACTTACCTTGTTGGATCAGCCATTCAATTTGAGTTATGAGTGTAATTTCATTAAATCTTCTGCCAGATATTCAAATATGTTTAAAATTAAATTCATCATGGGTTGACAGCGTGGGCGTGGGTTGTAACATGGTCTATCGACGATTTCAAATTTTTGTTGTTTAATCGATGCACGAGGTAGCAAAAAATGCGGTATCAAGCATTAACTGGTCTATTAAATGTCCAAATCCGATTGTATCTTATGCCTCAAATATCCCATCATTTCACTAGTCTAGTTGGTGAGTCGGGGGTCGGGATTGTTATTCAAACACTTTTCATTGATATCTTCTTGAAAAATATTCGACGCCGATCGATCTTGCCGTACAGAGCTAACATGGAAAAGTTGACTAGGAGGCATGACTAGGACCCAGGGAACCTTAATATGACTCAGAATGAAACTAGTTCATACGACCCCCTTACATGATAAATACACATGTCATTCGAGACCTACGACTTCATTTTCTCGTGTTAATCAGAATCGAGACTTTATTTAAGCTATACGCTCTAAAACCCAATCCTATCTTGTCGACGCTAAAAAGTATCAAGGATCGACGATCAATGATCAACCTACCCAAGTGCTCTTGGATCGACTCTCTCGAAAAGATCCCAATGCAAAAAACGCATCGGGGATCGATGGTCAACGATATGTTTGTCGCAGACGAAATGATTGTTTTAACCATTCTATATTTCCCTGACCCTGATAAAGCACATCGGTCATTGGCTATCGGTGATTTATTTGCATCCTTTGTTAATGTCTATCCTTCCCATATTTTTTCGATGCCAAAGGGTATCGACTATATCTTGAAACTTCGTGTGAATAACTTACGCAAACCAAATACACCTTCTGCCGAGGCCAATGGGGATCAATGCTCGACTACTGTTTCTACTGTGTGGTGTTGGGCCCCTCGTTTTTGGATTTTAGGCTGCACAAGAAGGACTACAGTCCCAATTTTGGTTTATCACGAGTTGCGCAATCTACAGAAGAAGCTGGATAGTGGAGCAAGGAAAAGTAACATAAATAGGTTGTGAGAAAAGGACAACACAACGCTAGCAAGGAAAAAGAGGTTACAACAGAACAAGAAAGCATGCGAGCCCAAATCCAGAAGATCCCAATAAGCTTATATATATGACATGTATGAGATTGTAAAAGGTCTCTCTCTCAGTTTTGGGTTCTTTCTCTTGATAGGTTGAATTTTTATATTGTTAATAAAATGTTGTACATGTCATTTGCATTTGGTTTTGGGTAAATAGATCTCTATGACATGATTCCAAAGTCAGAAGTCTGTAACAGAGTGCCAAGTTGTATCTCTAAGATTGTATTTGATAAGTTCTGAAGATAATAGATGAAGAAGGACCCGAAACATGGAAATATAATGTGTCATACTATTTTTATGATTATGCATTGTATCTTTATAGCAATTCTTTATGTTTGATAAGCTCAATATGATGTCTCTATGTATGAATACTTTTTTCAACTTAATTATCTTCAGTTCTTGTATGCATGAGTTCAGATTTGATCTGTAATTGGTCTATTTTGTGCAAGATCATGGTGAGTCTTGAAGGTTATGGTAACCCACCCAAATATTCTCCTTAACCTTCCCTATCCTTTTGTCTTGGTTTCATTTCAGATGAGACTTATTCTCTTCGGAGGAGTTGAAAATGCCAGCGCTCTAGACTACATAGTGCCTTTTGTTGGTAACCTGAGAAGGACCCTGGTCTGATCAATTCTACACCAACAAAATGGTTCTATTGTTGAGACCTATGTTAAAAGGGAACTTGTAGGGAGAATGCTTACGTGGATTCATAGATCTAATATTCACTAATGGTGGGAGAGAAATTGTGACGCCTTCATATGGAAAGAAGCGGAGATAAGAGGGAAATCTGTGAAAGATACATGAGAGGTAGTCTTTTACTCAGAAAGATAGAGCGACCAGTACGAGATATTATGGGTTAAGTTCCTAGAATAACTTTTCCACTAGATATATAGGCTCCAAGAAGCTCCATAATTCCAAGAACGAGTCAAGAGGACCTGCACTTGGGATACATAAAAGATTGTAGCACTTCATTAGCTAGATCATCCAGTCATGCGAGCGATTGATTTTTGGGTCAATACAACATTAGAAGGATACATTATTGATTTTGCAGCTGAGAATCACCAATATTTTTCATGAGTAGAAGCGGATTTCAAGAAATACGCAAGGGGAAGACTGTTGAGATAAATCCCCCCATGGATTAAGGTTTTTTTGATGAAAGAGGGGACGTTGACTATGTCCCCGGCTGAGATGGTAGCATAAACACCCTCACTAGGGGTGGGGTGAGTTTGGGGTGGATTTATGGCCTAAGAGAGGGGAGATGGTTCTTTGACAAATGGGGGAAACAACAAGAAATGGACTCAAGAGATGAGAGATCCTTGAAAATAACCACCATAGTTGAGAAGTGGTGGCATGGTAAGATAAAGAAAGAAGAAAAACAATCTGAGATGTTGCGGAAAGAAGTCAGACCAGGAAAAGTAGAGGATGAATAGATGGAAGAGTTGTGGAAGATGAGAAGACAAGAAATACTGGCCAGTAAAATATTAAGTGAGAGAGAAGCACGTAGAGAAAGTGTTCCCCAGGAGGGTGGACAAGAGAAAAAAGGTGTAGAAGCAAGGGAGAAGGAAGTCGGCATGGATCTTGAAGAGGAAAGAGAATATTCATCCCTGATGCCAGGAAATATCGGGAATATGGCTGAAGAGACCACTCCATAGGAAGAGAACGAGACCCCCTAGATCAAAGAAACCCACCCCGAAGCCATTGGATCTAGTCCCGAATCACCCATACCCCAAGTGTCTTCTATACAAGTGCTAAATTTGATACTACCTTCTTATGCTAATTTTGTTCTAGTACAACTAGTTAGTCAGTCACAACAGGGAAGTGCAAGTACAAGGAGGATATTGGAATCACCTGGTAGGTCGCAACCAGGACCGTTAGGTTTTATTTCTATAGGAGCAACAAGATCAACAATGGATGGTAATGTAGGAGGTTTGATTGCTCGATACCCAGAATTATGGGGTAAAGGAGACGAAGATGTTGAGGAACATTGGTTCTTATGTGAAGCAATCTTGAGGTCCAAAGGGACTCTGGATGAAAATAAATTAGTTGAGTTCCATACTATCTTGAGAGGTCATGCTCTCAAATGGTACATGAAGGTTATTGATCCAAGAGTGCCAGGAATGCAAGGTCAAGCATTCACACTTGACCAGGTACGGACAAGGTTCATAGCTAAGTTTAAGCTACCTCAGTCAGAACAAAAATATTTGTATGAGTTGCACGAGATTCAACAAAGGGAAGGTGAATCGTCCTAGGAATATAGCTAAAAGTTTAAAGATTCTATAGGGAGGTTAGCATATCCAATTCATGAGGAACATTAAAGAGAATGGTGTATTCATGGATTGTTACCTCTGACACAGATTCCGTTAACACAACAATGGATAGCCACTTTGATAGATGCCTTGGAACAATCAATGAAGATTGAAGCCATGGAAGGATATCTAGGGAGCCTGAAAGTGACTAGGCCCCCAGCAGATGAAAATTTTGCACAACTACAAGGGAAAATATCAGCGCTTATAAAAAATATTCAAGAATTGAAGATACCTAGACCAGGACGACTGGAGGTCTGGTGTACTGAATGTTACATAGAAGGAAATATGGTGAATGAATGTCCAAGAATGAGGGAATGGGACCTCCTCATAATTTGATGGGACCCTCACTAGGACCCACAAGAGGCATTTCACAAGTATCTGCAAATTTACCATTCCATAAACCCACCCCATATCATGCTTGTCCAGGTAGCCAAGAAGCGCCAACAGTTGAGTATTGCGAGATTTGTCGAATCCATGGGCATGGGCCGAGACAGTGCCCCATTATTTAGAAGTATTCAATAGTACAAAATATTGTACATTGTGAGTTTTGTGCATCTAGCACACATACTACCAATCAGTGTAGAGCGTTGGATGCACTTGCGGACAGGCTAGATCGAACAACATTTAGGGTGAATGAAACCCCTGAGGGACTGGGAAGAGGTCGAGGAGGTGGAGTTGAAGGAGACTTCAAAGGAGGAAAAATTGGGGGAAGAGGACCAAGTAGATGCTACAACTGTGATGAGAAAGGCCATATGGCTAGATAATATCCTCATCTGAGGTGGCCATGGTTCTCTCACTGCAGAACCAATGTGCACACTATTGAAGACTGTCTAGAACTAATTGAAAAATGGGAAGATCAGGTACATCAATGAGTAACTAACCTCATCGGTTTAGAGATAAAGAGATTTATTAGAGGGAAACTTCCCAACCTTGATATCATCACTCGAGGAGGGGAAAATATTGGTGCTAATGCTGATAATTTACCTCATATCCAGAAAGCAACAACTAAGGAAGACACGTATGATCCTCTGAAACATAAGCTATTTTTTTTTAATTTCATAGAGGTATTTCAGAATATCCCTAGCCCTGAGATGCAAGAGAAACCCCCTCATCATATTTTTTACCCTAAGATTGTGCAAGTCTCTGCTTCACCCCCTGCACCCAGAAACCCTATAGGCACACTGAGACAACTTGAGAAACCACAAAATGTAGTCGAACTTTGGTTTGAGTTATTTTCTGATATTCTTCGGAATGAAGAGTTAACAGAAAAGTTGTGCAATGCGCTATACCTAGTTCTAGGGAATGTAGAATCCAAAGAAGTAATAATAAAGACTAATCTTCCTGAGAAAATTACTCAGAGAGTGTAGAGAAGGAAAGTACGAACTGGAAAAGATTTTAGACTAGTAGCCTAGCTAGATGAGTTTAAGATTAAGGAAGTTATGTTATATCTAGGATCTGATGTTAACATACTACCTAAAAATACTTTGGAAGCCTTAGGAAAACCCTAGTTGATATATTCCCCAATCTAGCTAAGAATGGCCAATCAATATTGTATTTTCCCAATAGGAAGACTGGCGAATGTGGAAATAGATGTTGCGGGAGTGAAGATTATAGTTGATTTTGAGGTGATTGAGATCATGGGAGATAAGAACCCTTATACTTCACTACTTGGTATTTATTGGGCCTATGACAACTATCTATTGATTGACCTAAATAAATACACTATGACATTTCAGGCAAATGAGATCAAAGTGGTTCAACCCTTGGATTCGTATTTAGACCCCCGATATAACAAGCCAATGGACAATAATATGGAGGGAGAATACTTGGATCAATTGTATACTGTAACAATAGGAACAAGAGAAGATTACATAAATCCTACTGTTGATGGATCAATAAGTTGGAGGAGTATACAATCAACAGACGAAGATTCAAAACTGGCATTTGACAGTTGTCAATAAGGCTCATATGAAATATTTTCAAGAAGATGTGCAACTATCAGGGAAATTAGATGGGTTGGAACCGAGGTTAGATAACATTCGATATTTGATGGTACCTCAGGACTTAACATTTTTCTGGTCAGCATGGAAGAAAAGGTAGTGGAGGATGAAAGGATCTCAGTATTGGATTTATCCCTCTAGGATACCCTTTCCAGATGGTGGGCCAATCACAAAGCCTTTGTTGGAAATTGTAATGATGTGAAACAAGATATCAAATATAGATTTCAGGATAAGGAGCAGCTAGAATCAGAGATGCAGACGGATTTCCAAGTTGCGCAATTGTTCAATGGACAATCTGATCCTAAAGTAGATATTGAAAAATGTGTGACATAGTGGCAAGTTGCGGAAATACCATCTCGCTTCTCAGTTCAAGTATTTCCCCATTCACTAGGTCCAATTCCGAAAGCTTGGTTCATGCATGAAGAAACCAAAAGATAAACCAGAGACTAGAAAATGTTGGTAGATAAATTTTTCAAGAAATTCTCGTTTACAAGTACCCTGAGCTTGAAGTAGTCCTGCAAAGAATTAAAGAATTCCTCTTTACAAACACTAGTAAATAGAAATCATACCTAGTGATATCCGCAAAGCATAGCTGAGAACTTCAGACTAATCTTCACCTAAACTTGAACAAGAGACCTATATAATTCTATAAGATTGAGAAGGATTTCAAAAGCCCGGATGATTTAGAGGAATTGAGAAACTTAGCCATTAAGGAGACATAAGGGAACAAATAAATCCAGAACATCATACCCAACTAAACTAATGGTTCTTATAATCACCCATTGAATTTGCACAAAGTCAATATAGGGACCACATAGAAACCTAAGATAACTATGGTGGGAGATTACTGGGATGAGAAAAATAGCCAAGAAATACAGTGTTTGTTGCGAGAATATGAGTATTTGTTCCCAAAGACATTTTCAGAGTTAAAAGGGATTAAAGGAGTTATGGGAGAGATGAAAAGGATAAAATCATGTGAGGCATAGACCATATCACCTTAACCCTGGGGTGAAAGAAAAGGTTAAGAGGGAAATAGACAAGATGTTATAAGCTAGACATATTTTTGCAATGGAAGAAGTAGAATGGGTCAACCCAATAGTCATCCAGAGAAAAAAATCCATAGAGGATATTCAGGTCTGTGTAGACTACAGAATCCTTAACTCTTCCTGTGTGCATGACCCTTTCCCAACACCTTTTACAGATGAGGTGCTAGAACAGGTTGCGGAAAAAGAATTTTACTCATTTACAGATGGATTTTTGGGGTATCACCAAGTAAAGATTGTGGAAGAGTAAAAAATGAAGACCACATTCATAACATAATGGGGGTCATTTTCATAGAATGTGATGCCATTTGGCCTAAAGAATGCCCCTGCATTTTTCTCTAAGATTGTAATAGAATCTTTCCGAGAATTTATTCAAAAGTTTATAGAAGTTTATATGGATGATTGGATGGTATACAGGCTTCTCAAGGAACATGTAGCGCTATTACGTCTGATGTGTGATAGATGTAGATAATTACAGATATCGTTGAACTTTAGGAAGTGTATCTTTTGTTTGCCACATCGAAAATTGTTAGGCCATATAGTATGCTGAGAGGGAGTACTGGTAGACCCAACCAATGTTGCATTTATTGTGAACATGCCTCCACTTACGAGTGCTAAGTAGTTGCGCTCAATGCTAGGGCACACAAGGTACTATCACAAGTTTACCAAAAGATATGAAAATATCACTCCACCTATGGAAAATATACTAAAGAAGGCTGAAGTGCTCCAATGGACTCCAAAATGTGATAAAGCGTTCGAGACCCTAAAGGAGAAGCTCAACACAAAACCTATTCTAATATTTCAAAATTGGGAGAATGAATTCCACGTCCATGTAGATGCTTCAAGTATTTCCTTGGGAGCCATCTTGGCACAACCAAGAGATGGAACCATGGATCATCCTATCTATTTTGCTAGCAGGAAGTTGTCGCAAGATTAGCACAACTATACAATGACAGAAAGGGAGGGTTTAACTATGATTTACGGTTTGCAAAAGTTTAGACATTATTTGTTAGGTTCACATTTAAGTTCTTTACTGATCATTCTACATTAAAATATCTAGTTAACAAACATGTGTTGGAAGGGATAATTTTTCGATGGTTGCTATTGTTTCAAGAATTTTCTTTTGAAGTAATCATTAATCCTGGAATATGTAACGTAGGGCCTGGTCACTTGTATATATTAGAGTTAGGGGAAAGTGGTGGAGCAGCCAATGATCAACTCCCAGATGAAGACCTGTTATGGGTTGAGGCGATACCAGAATACCTGGAAGACATAGAAATATTCTTAAGTACATGGACCTTCCCAGAAACATACTTAGCAACCCAGAAATGCCATATGGTGTTTAGAGTAGTGGACTATCAATTGATTGCAGGGAAATTGTATAAATTGGGACTAGATAGTATCCTCAAGAGATGTTTCTTAGATCATGAAAGATAAGATATATTGTGGGAGTTCCATAGTGGAGTTGCGGGAGGTCATGTTGGAGGAAAGGCCACTGCGCCAAAAGTCCTCCAAGATGGACTATGGTGGGACACGCTCTTCAAGGATGAAAAGGTATATGATAGATCATTTGATGTTTTTCAAAGAGTGGGTAAGCCATCGAGACGAGATGAATTACCACTTCAACCGGTTTGATATTTACAAGCATTTGAGAAGTGGACGGTTGACTTCATTCGTCATATCAACCCCACGACTAAGCATTCAAAGGATAGGTACATTATTACCGCAACTGACTACCTTACACATTGGGTTGAGGAATCAGTTGTTCATGATTTTTTGACTCGGTTTGGATGTCCTGGGAGTCCAACCAGTGACTAGGGAGCTCTTTTTATCAGTAGTATAATAGAAAATATTACAACAGAGTTTTTGATCCAACATCATAAAAGTAGTCCCTACCATCCGCAAGACAATGGAACAGTGAAAGAGTTTAACAAGATTCTGGAGAGACGATTAATGAAGGTCTGTTGCAAAAATAGGGAAGATTGGGATGACAGAGTTCCAATAGTACCATGGGATTATAGGACAACCACAAAGAAACTCCACAAGTACACTCCATTTCAGCTAGTTTATGGAAAAGATGTTGTGGTTCCTGCATAATTAATCACTCCAAGTTTGTATATTGCACATATTACACACATGGAAGAGGATGAATCAGTTGCGCAGAGGCTCATGGACTTACAAGAACTGGAAGAGACCAAGTTTTTAGCACACTTCCATCAGACAGTTGAGAAATCAAGGCAGAAATCTTGGCATGAAAGACAGATTAAGACCAAAGTATTTGTGCAAGGAGATAAGGTCCTACTTTATGACAGTCAATACTAGAAACATCCAGGAAAGTTGTGCATGCATTGGTTGGGGCCATTTATAGTTGCGAAGATCCAACTGTCTGGAGAAGTCAAACTTGCACAACTGGATGGTATGTTATAGCTAGGATGGGTGAACGAAACTCGCTTGAAACATTATCTATCTCTGAACTAAGATAAAGGATGATTTCTCTAGTCCGAAGGAGCATGTATAGTATCTAGATTTGAATTTACTTGCAAATTGTTGTGAATTCAGTTAATAAATTTGAAAAGTGCCTTGTTACGCCACGACATGAAGTTCATTTTTTTGTTTAAGTGTTGTTTTGATGTAGAACTGCTTAATCAACAACGTGGGATCAGAAGCATCAAGAACCTATTAATGAAAATCATTAATATGATGGGGACCCCTTTGTGGTCGGAGGGAGAGAGAATTCTGACGCAATCGGAGTCCATGTGCCACATGAACCCAATTTAGTCATAACCTTTATTACTACTACAATACCCCTTATGAATTATTTTAAGACATAAAGCCATGATACACGAAGATTCCATCAGTATTCACACCAATATTCTTATCCGTCAAATGGTAAGGTCTGAAATCGGCCACATCCCTAACCAACATGCCCAGTAAATGTCGATATCACCCGAGAGATTTACCCCGTTAACCAGTCCTGTTGGAAAACTAAGATCCAAGTTATGTCTATAGGGTAATGATGAATAACATTTATTACATAATTTTCTAGCTCAGGACGGGTGTAAGGGTCTGAGAACTCGATGTAGGATGCATTGTTTCCTAGAACGAACTTAGAGATTTATGAATTCTGAAGAGTGAGCAAGGCTGTGTAATTCCTGGACCATTAGTCGTATCCCCAATATCTGTGTCTCCTGTAGCAATTGATGATAGTTCATACTGACCATGCCAAGAGATATAGGGAGTCGAAGAACCATTTCTAAGGATATAGTAGTAGATGAGCCTTGTGACCCCCAAGTTGAGGTCGTGGGCGATCTCAAGGGGAAGGTAGAGCAAGTCAAGATCCTTGACCTCGAATTAATAGACTAGGTTTTGTTCGCTCAGATGAACATAGATGTTTTCTGGAGTATCGCTCCAGATGATTTGGGTGGCATGCAGTTGGTACCGAAGCCTGACTTCATCAATTTTTTCAATTCGACCATCATGAACCTTAGGGACATTCCATTTTTTGGTACAACTGGCGAGGTTGTGAGGTGTACCAAGTTTCTGATCACCAGGGTGCATGACATAAGTATATGGTTGGATAGAAGATATCCAATCCATGCAAAATACATACACCAGCTTACTGGACTATCCCTCAAGGGTGAGGAAATTTCCAAAGGTTTCCAGGTCCCACCAAGCATCGCAAGAAGAAGGAGGAGACGCAGCCATTGGAGCGCAGGAAGAGAACACTGTCAGTGTTCTCACAACTATTGGTGAAATTGATTTTATGATCAGAAAGAAATGAATACAAATTATTAAAAGATTATTAAGACAAAATATCATAGATATAATAAAATTGGTTTTCTATGCAATAAGGAAATAAGATGAAACTGCAAAATGCAGTGGAAAACAAGCTTGTTGAAATGGTGGTGGCTTATGTCTGAGAAGAGATGTGATGAATGCACTCATTCACAAGGAATTTTTAAAATAACTAGGAACGTCAAAAACCCTATACATCCAAAAACCTAACCCTAGGAGATGAAGCGCCAAAAGTCATGTGGGCCCCGTTTGGGTAAGTTAGTACATCAACTTCCCGAGGTCGTAACTTTTGCATACGATCTCTGTTTTAGGCGCACGACAGCTCGTTGGAAAGGTATCATCGAGGAGATTCATTTTGTGGGCTCAATAAGAGCCTATGACTATAATTGAGAAGGTATATCCTGAAAAAACTTCATTTATGCCCTCAAAATGGCCCCAGAAGTTAAAAACTGCTAAAAATAGTAAATTGCCAAAATTGCCAGAAAATTGTTTTCAACGAGTTGGAAAAGGTGGGTGGCCACCGATATCCACCTGGATCAGCTGGAGAAAGCTATGTTGACATGTAATTATTTCAACTAAATAATTAGCATTGCGTTCATCACAAAGCCAATGGATAAGAAACTCAAGACGGGGATTTCCCCAAGTACGGTTCTGAAACCCCAACCCATCTCATCCACCATCCCCCACACTCGCTCAGCTGCTCAAGTAGCCCACATAATACATATCCAAGATGACCCTGAGCCTCACACCACTCCATCCACCTTCATCACTAAGCACCCCCCATCACCACCACAACCCTAGTCGCCACCTCAAGAAACTGACAGTCCACCCCAAACCACTGATCCAGAACCCATGCAGCTCAATCCCCCAGAAATTCCCAAGCAGAGGCCAGAACTCTCTGGTCCAAACCGAGAAATACCTGAGCATAAACTACAACTGAATGGACCTAACCCTGAATCCTAGGACGAACAGATCATACCCTTTTTGTCAAGTAAGTTTTCTTCATCTTCGATGAAGATGCAAAGAATAGAGAAGTTGCAAGTCCAAAGTCCCCAACACACTGCCTCGATGACTAAGGTTGACGGTGCTATGGCCAGTACAACCCAGGAAGCAGAGGTCCACAAATAATTGGAGATACCAGAGTGATAGAAGGAACTAGAGACAACTTCAGGTCAAAGTACAATGTTAGCACGGGAATAGATGGAGCTAGTCCTCCAAAACCCTCAGCAATGTGTAGAGTTGTTGTAACTCTGCCTGGCCAGAATGGATGTTTTAACATTCCTTCCAATAATGTTGAGATTAAGTCTTGTACAAGGACCGTCTACATGAGAGGAGGAGTTAGAGACTCCCTCAGAGCACTCAACGGCTAGTGGTCCTCCACTCCAGGTCCGAGCACCTAGGGACGCCACCCCTTCTCTCATTAAACTAGCACAGTGGCCAACAATGCAACTAATTGGAGTGATCAGGGCCTCAAATGATCAACTGGAGTATAGTCTCCAACAAGACGAAAGAACTACAGAGTTCGCAAGGGAGGAAAAATCCTTTCTCAAGCACACTAGACGCAGGAAGAATTCGCCAATATTCAGGTATAATAGAAACTGGAATGAATCTAAGAGAGGCTTGTTGAATCCTGGCTGGAAATAAGGAAGGTCACACCTTAACTGCCAAAGTCCAGTGATGCAAGAGAGCCTGAGCACCAGATCGAATTACTCCAAGGAACATGGTCACAATTTTCCATTCGTGCAAAGCATCTGGAAGTGCAGTTGTGGCAGAGTCAACAAGAAGTAGAGCAGTAGCCTCAGAAGTTAGAAGAATAGATGGAGAAGGTAGTGTTGGAATGAAACAATGATCGAACAACATTACACAAGCGCACAACTGAGTGCACAAGGATATTCTAAGAAGTCAGTGACTACATGGGCATTATCACCAAATGAAACCAGAATCTAGAGGACGTGCACGTGAGAATATATTTTTTGAATGAGGAAGTTGCGGCCACTATGGATCTGCTAGAGAAACAAGAGAAATTTGACCAAATCTAGCAAGTGGATAATGAGTTGAACGCTCTGTTCGAGGCACAATCTATAGCCAAGAAAGAGCTACGCAACTTTTGACCTGTCATTCAGATAGTATACATGCAAATGCATCAGATGGATGCAACAATAAAATCTGAATGGAACTCTTTGGTCACATCCAAGCTAAGGGATGTATCACATATGCGACCCAAAAGTTTGTCTTCGAGGCCTCATTCCTTGCCAGGAAGTGGCAAGATAAAATTAGGAGTTTCCAAGAAGTCAGAAAGTGGGCCTTAGCGTTGGTCCCAAAGTTTGGCCCTTTGCTTGAAGAGGCAGAGGAAGAGAAAGTGAAATCATAAGAGGAAGGTAAAGCGGATAAGGGAAAGTGTTGTAGGAAATCTCCCTGCGGACAAGTATACCTCCTCTTGAGAGATAGACTCTTAACTCTAAGACAGAAGGTGCTTAACATGGACACTGACTTCCTTTTAGATATAATCAAGTTGATGAACAAAAAAGGAGGAAAGCATGTACCTTATGAACGTCATTTGCCCCTGCAAGGTCTAGGATGTTCTTCGATCTTGAGCTCCTTGGTAGATCCTACAAGACAAACAAAAGTAAAATCAACTTCCTACTCTACTGAGATTAGCTAAAACATAGATCCATCTACTGTAGAAAAACTTATATGGAACAAGTACAAGTTTGAAAGAAACAAGCCAAGCATTGATTATATTGATGAGAAAAAAGTGTTACTTATAGCCATGGATGTAGTGCAACATCTTCACCAAGATCTCCTTGTCCAAACCCTTGCTTAAATAGTCCACACATAGAATGTTGATGCTCCAAATGACATCTTCCTCATGAGATCATAAGTCAGATGCTTCACAATTATTTCCATCTCCCATGAGATCATAAGTTTGGTATCTCTAAAATCCTCTCTCCCCCTTTCCTCCATGGAAATCCCTCATTATATAATATTTGGAGACTTAACCACCATGGAGAGGATCTCTCATCAGATCCACTAAGAAAGGGATCTCTAAGATATTTAGGGAGAAAATATCTCTTAAGGATTTTGGGGAGGAAATATCTCTCGAGGATTTTAAGGAGGAAATATTTCAACCATCCATGAGATCCTCCACCTTCCCTAAAAAATAGGAAACCAAATGTGAGGTGGATTATCACACTTAATTACTTTCTTTTTCATCAATATTAATAACAATTCATGTGCACTTGATTCTCACACTTAATCAATTTCTTTTCCATGAATATTAATAATAATTCATGTGTACTTGGTATTTTTTCCTTCATGTAATATATCCCTCCTCCACATTGACTAGGGATTGTGACATAGGTTATTCCATGGTGTCAAGGTGTATGAGACACTTATATGACACTTTACGACACTTAGGGCAAGGTACCTAGGTGTGCAAATTTCATGGGTAACAGAATGCCCCCTAAAGTGTGAGGTCAGAAGAGAGAATGATGGACAAATCTTTAAAGCAAGGGTGTGGACTCAGAGAAATTGGTAGAATCTGCAAACAAACATCCAACAAATATTATGACATGTTTCAAACCCAAGGCAGGCGTACCTATGTTTGGGTGATAAAGACTTGCAAGATATGGCTGCCATAAAATACACTGCGGATCCATAATTATATTGATAAAAGGTATAGCCACAGAGGATACAGTGTGGATATATACTCCTATGACCTGAATTGATCGTAGCCACGAAGAATACACAGTGGATCTACGAGATAACAAGACATAGCCACGACCAATACAAAGTGGATCTATGTGACAGTATATGTGTCATTGTTCAAGAGAAACTCCATCGCAACTTGGGCAAAGTACATATCAGAGTGATCACTCAACCCAAGGTATTCTTACCGATCCCGATGTAGTATGAATCTAACCATGTGAATAGATGTCCTGATGTTGAACATGGCAGAAACCACTTGATTATTGGTCAATGATGTAAACCATTAACAAGCGCGAGGGAAATCACCATTGATGTCAATGATTCCCAAGGTACCCTAGTACATTCCAAAGAATGTGAATGGATGAGATGAAGTTGAACATCCGTGGAATCATCCAATTATAGGTCAATCATGTAAACCCACTGTCAAACGTGAGGAGGCCTGCCATTGAGGCATGCAGGTCCCAAAGCAATAATTGGTTTCTAAGTCTAGTTCTTGGATAATGTGTTGAAGTCGATAGGAATAGACTCGCCGAAGGAGGGCCTTGAGGTATCCCCCATCAATGACATGAAATGGACACAGAGATGTAATTGGTAGATCAAATGAACATGGACTGACATGGGTATTGAGACAAGATATTTGTGATGGTTGACTCTAGAGGAAAATACTTCCCTTGAACACTGAGGCACAACAACAAAAACATGACATGGACCAAAACACGATGATGCAATGGATACTGTGACTTTCGTCGGGTGACCCAAAGGAGTAAGAAAAACTCAGAGGATTGGTTCAATGCAGAGGTTCAGCGGATTAATATGTGCACAAAGACAAAGTGTCGTGTTCAAGGGAAAATCTAAGAGTTACTGGTAATGTTCTCAAAACCTGATTGGCTTGTTTCCTTCAATTTTTCCCCCATCCAGATAGATGAGTACCACTTTTTAATTTAACGAGCTCGAGGAGGGTAACACATGCTCGATATAACTCACCTTCAGTAAGTTCCTCTTCCTTTTTTTAACGAACTGGAAGAAGTAAGAGTTTGGTCCCATATGGGCCCTTCAGTGTATAATTGTTTAACGAGTCTAGAGAAGGTAAACTTGGTGGTTTTTCATATTTAGAGAGTCTGAAAATGACTTAAAGACGACTCCAATGTGATCCTTTTTCATAATGTTAGTCTCACGAGGCCGAAAAAGAGATAAACTACCACTCGAAAGACGCCCTTTCAAAGATTTTAACGAGTGGGAAAGGAAGCAAGATCACTTGGAAATCTTTTCATGTTTACAGAGTCTGAAAAGAGCTTAAAGACGACTCTAGGGGGTTCCTTTTTCGTGTATCCATACAGGTCCAAAAAAAGGACAAAAGTTTACTTGGATTCATTATCATGTATTTATGAGCATGAGAAAGAACAAAGACTAATCTCGATATGCCCCCAACTTGAAATCTAGTGGCTTAACTCTAGAATGATCATCAAAGGCTGGAGACATGTCCCCCAAGCTTCAATTCATTCACCGACTTTGAGGTTGTCACCAATTTCTATGCTAGATGGAGAAAAAGGATACAGGTGGATGAAATGAAGGTTCAAAATGAGACCTAACGAAAGACTCGACTCGACATCTACGAGATATGGTGAAAGACTCAACTTGAAGAGAGAGGTGATTGTTTCATTTTTTAACGAGCTTGATACAAGGAAATAACTATGCTCAGGGTTCCATGTTCGATCCCCAGATTGTTGTTTCATTTTTTAACGAGCTTGCTACAGAGAGGAAAACTATGCTCGTGACCTCGGTTTCATTTTTTAATGAGCTTGCTACAGAGAAAAGAAATTATGCTCATGGATTCTTCTTGATCATGGCTTCCAAGAGGATAATTCTTTGGAAGGACACCATGTCAAGGGACAAAACTCAGTCATGGCTTCCAAGAGATCTTCAATGGATGGAAGATAATCACTCTGGAAGGAACACATGTCGAGGGCCATGATAAGGGTAAGGATATTAGGCTCCAATAACCCTATAGAAGAAATCACCATGTCAACTACCAGATCCAAATCATCAAAAGTCGAAGGCATGGGAGACAACACCACATAATTAACATGCGATGGGGGAGATACTATTGTCATATAAGAACCATTCAGGGAGGTACTCCAGTCAGGACCGATGAATGAAAGTTGGTTAATAGTCACAATTCTTCCATCGTGAGGGAAATATATCACATGGAAAAGAGTGGACACAATAGCTTTCATGGAATAGACATAATTCCTCCCAAGGAGTAAAGTGAAATCCAAGAAGTCTCAGACTACCATGACATCAATAAAGACATTTTTCCCTCCCAAAGTTATGGGAAACTGAAGAAGGGTCCCTAATGGTTGGCTGGTTCTTCTGTTAAAGGCTAAAAGATTCTATGTAACCGGTGCAAGTTGAGGACAACCCAAAGCGTACCAAGCAATAGAAGACAAAATACTAACAGACGCACCTTCATCTATCAACATTTGAGGAATGTCCCGACCACAAAACTGTACTGTAATCTAGAAAGGAATGTGAGAGGGAAGACGAGGTCCAGTTAGTGCACCCCAATAAAAAAGGATGGCCTCATTAATTGGAGGGGTTTTCGTAGGAGAAGGAGGAATGCCCCTCGGCGTGGTAGATTCTATATCAACGAGAAAAATGTGGGCATTATCATGTTTACTCTCTAGAGGGAGATTAGGATCGACCGATGATGGGTTAATATCGACCACGTTGGAACTCTTTAGAGGAAGAGTGGGACTGACTAATGAAGGGACTAGATCAATCACTTTGGCACTCCTCAATGGAAGAGTGGGATTGACCAATGATGTAACCATAGCAACCACTTTGGAACTCTTCAAGTGAAGGGTGGGACTGACTGAGGAAGGGACTGAATCAGTCACTTTGGCATTCCTCAATGGAAGAGTGGGATTGATCAATGATGCAACTAGAGCAACCACCTTGGCACTCTTCAGATGAAGGGTGGGACTAACCGAGGAAGGGACTAGATTAGTCACTTTGGCACTCGTCAAGGGAGGACTGGGATCGACTGATGACATAACTGGATTGACCACTTGGGTTTCATTCTCCAAGGGGAGAATGGGGTCGATGGGTGGAAATAGATCGACCGCTTTGGTGTAACTCTCTAACGAGAGAGTGGGGTCGATCGAGAATGAAAACTGATCGACTACTTGGGTTACACTCTTTTGATGAAGAGTAGGGTTGATCGATGATAGAACTGGATCAACTACTTGGGTTTGTGGTTCAATCGGGGAGGAAACTAGATTCACCATATGATCAAATGGACTGATCGGGGATGGAACCAGATTGACCAGTCCATCAACTAACGATGGGTTGGGGGAAATATTACAATAACCTTTTGCAAGTTGAAGTTTTTCCAAAAGAGAAGAAGTCTCGTCCATATGAGGACAAAGGTGAGAGTAATGATCACCTTTACATAACATGCAAGGCAACTTGACAATTTTCTTCTTCTTACCAAACTTAACATCATTAGTTGATGGGGTATCATCGGCATGAACAACAGAGGCCGATGTTGTGGAGGACCACATTTCAAAGACCTTGGGAATAATAGGGAAATCCCTCAGAAAGTGGTCACCCTTACAAAGACTGCAAGGGAATTTGGGTTTCATATTCTTTATTTTAATCTTGTTGACCTCATCAACGCTCCCAGTACTATTAACAGTAACGGGTTGCTTGGATCCAACATTTGATTTTGTTGGGGCCTTGGTATTTTTCGGGCTCTTTTTCTTCTTCTCTTTCTGTTTCTTCTTCTTCTAATCAACCTGGCTACTTTCTTTAGAGCTTTCACTAGGTGAAGAAAGAGAAATGGAAGGAGACTTAATGGGTGAAGAAGGAGAAAATTCAACGTGAGGTTGATGTGTGGGTGATGTACTGACATATAAGGTATTAGGTGTAGCTGAAACATTGGGAGGATTCGAGATCACCGGAGTGGGGAACAACCAAACTGGTAATCCGATGATGAGTCCTGGAAGACTCAGTGTGGCAATATATGGAGGACCAAAGTTTCCAAAAGAAGGAAAGGTGTAAGGTTCCTCGGGACAAGGGGTTCCTCCATTGGTACTCTCTGGACTTGATGCCATTAACACTAACTCGACCTAAGGTCTACTAAGTAACACAACCAACACACGTTATGAATCTGAGAAGCAATCAATCAAACAAACCTTCCCACGATGAAACCACTAGTTGGTGATGAAATCCAATATCGCGAGATCAAAATAGGAAGGGGCAGCGATAGAGCGGGTGGATCAGTTACGTTGGTGACCTTCATAATGGACTTACACCTTGGTGCAAGCTTCCACGCAATAATTGTGGATTTACCCTCCAAGGAGCCTGAGTGAGTTTGACCAACGTATGTTCCAGGTATAGTGAGACTTCCCTTCACTGTCACCTTGTGTAAGACCCTAAAGATTGTGGCTACTAAGGTCACCAACTCACAGTTATCCCCTGGGTGGGTACATTCGACAGTCCAGTCCGAACGTAAGGGCATGGTATCTAGCCTGAAATCAACTTGAAAGGCTTCCACTCAACATTGTGGGTATACCTTCAAGTGACCCCCATAACACAATCTCACTACTACAATCAGTCAAACCACGAAGGGATAATCTCCGTAGCTCTCTCGAGTGCAACCTCATGTGTAACCCCTATGTGAGAGGGGGATCCCAGAAATCCTATACGACAATTGGATTTCACTCTCCCTATCGTAGGATACTAAGTTTGTTTGATAGATTTGGAAAGTTATCCTTTCAACCTATTCCAAAGCCCTACACCTATTCCAATGTAGGTCTGCTAACAAAGATGTAAAAAGTCTGATAAATTTAGTTAAGCATTGATTTTAGTGGTTGTTCTTTACTCAGAGGTGTATGAGAGTGAAGACTGATGATATTATGACTTAGTTCCCAAAACATGCACAAGAAATGATAAGCAGTCTTTTCTTTCAATGAATGTCTATTTTAAGGGAAGGAGAAGGATTTTCCTTTCACTTTCAAACACCAAGATGCAATGAAATCATGCAATAGTCCTCATAAGGAATCCAATACAATGCTAAAATGTTTATATGTGACTGATTATCAGTAGATGTAAAGATTCCTATGCTAATCGGACTTCAAGAGTTTTGAGATTTAAGCAAACTGGAAGCAAACTTCACATAAACAAAAACACACCCTTGTTACGATCAAACAAGAAATAGAAAGCCAAAAACTCAAAAGGAAGGAGAAATATCTTGGACAAGATGACTCAAAGATCAGAAAGAAAAGTAGAAAAGACCTTTGAACCCCTTACAAAGTTTTCACTCATTCAAACAAACAAGAAGAAAACGACAAATTGCCTCCAAATCGTGAAGGACAAATTGCAAAGTAAGGACAAATGTCAAAAAATCCAAACAAAAGAAGATGAATCCTTAAAAAACAGGGTATTGAAGGCCAATAGGAAGAAGTGTTGAGGCACAAC
>ML788380.1:44745-74578 GCA_009831015.1 Picea engelmannii
GATCCCACCACATGGATGTATTTCCCTTAATATGATAAATAACAATTCTTCCTTCTACATGAGAGGAATAATTATGTAATTGGAAATATTTTCTCATGCCTAGAATCCATGTCTCAACATATTCATACTTCTTGTGCTCACCATCAAAAGTAGGAGGTTTGATATTGTTCATTTCTCCTCGCAATCCATCCACCCCAGACCTCTTTTAATGCTTCCTGACATGGGATGGACTTGAGCTATTGTGTGCTCTCCTATTGGAATGAATTTGGGAGTGATGGTGATGTCTTCTAACACTCCTTGATCTTCTTGAGCCATTCTCCTTATCCAATTTCTTTTCAATTCTATCCAGGCTCTGCATTAAATTCATGTTGAATTCCTCCTGCTGCTCCTTGGATTTAATAATCCTTTCATTATAAACTTTTTGACTTTGGACATCTTTCTGCAAATTTATAATGGTCTCTACCATATTCATGTTATCATCCTTTCATTCTCCATGTCCATTGGAGTTTGTTCCTTCCATACCCAAATGGAAATCCATTCATCTAATCTCATCTTCCTGGATGTAAGCCTCATGTGGGTATGGACATCCATTCCTCTAATCTCATCTTCTTGGATGTAAGCCCCATATGTATCATCCATATCTCTACACTCTTTGTTGATTATGATCTTATCTAGTTGTTGTTAATTCTGCAAAATTTGCAGCCAACAGAACTTTGTAAGGCTAATTGTCTCAACAATTTAATGAAATTATGAACCATCCTGGTTCAATAATACATCATACTTCTTTCTTCTAATTTTCTGAGAAATTGTCTATTCAACTCAATTTATGGGTGAACAATTATGTTCTACTGTCCAATATATTTTCAATGATTGCTCCCTTGCTCAATTATGAGTCTTGAGAAGGAAGTTATCGATATTTGAACAAATTTCCTTTCTGGAAGGTAATATTTGTACAATTGTTCTTCTTCTTCATAGTCGAATTAGCTCTTGGAATCATGTTGGATATTCTTGTAGAGTTCACGGGACTTCTTTACCTCTTTAGGTGCAAGTATGTACAGCTAATAACCCCACATATTCCTTCTTCTAGGCCCCTTCTGTCTTTGAAAACATCAATTTTCGGGCAGTAGCCCTTTTTATTTGGCCCCCAATCTCATGCGATCATGGCTATGACCAAGTTCTTAGCCACACAGTGTTGTTCAAAGCTCTAGGTATTTGGAGCTTCAGAACTTTGGGCTTTCGATGTTTTCATAGCATCACACTTTACTTTCTCCAAACGTCGGAATGGTGAACTCCTGGAGGGTACTTCTTTGGAGCTTCGGGGCTCCAATTCTTCGTAGCTTCGTGCTTCTGAGGTTATTATACCTTTACACATTATTTCCCTTGAATTATGAACTTATGAATTTCTAGGCTGGTGCTTTGGCGTTTCATTACTTTGGCACTCTACTGCTTCAAGCTTCGGAAGATCTTGCAACAACATACACACATATCCCTGAATGTTGAATCTCTAAACTTTCAGAGTCAACTTAATTTTTTTTTCATAATTATGGTGGTGACATGTGGCCCTAATGACAAGCGACACGTGTTAGGTCACAATTGGTACATAAGTACTGTCAAAGGTACAAAATAAAGTGACACATGGTAGGCTTAGAATAATTCCACTTCACCCTAGGTGATGTCATCATGCCACGTCACATTGGCACTTTGGAACTTCGACACTTTGAGCTTCAAAATTTTTTACATCCACAAACTTGTTAACACCTGAATGCCAAACTTCCGAAAAATTGCTTCTTGGAGCTCCATTCCTTCGGGCTATGGGATTTCAGAGATTTCTTCTCAGTACCACACAACAAATATCTGAAACGTCAAATTTCCAAATAGGTCCACACCACCCTAGGTGACATCATCATGCTTCATCACTTCGACGCTTCAAGACTTCGAGAATTCATGAATTTCGAGAGTCCCACACCATAGCACATCAAAACACCCGAATGCCAAACTCCCGAACTCCTGAATAGTGTTCTTCTGAGATTCGAAACTTTGGGGTTCTAGGACTTTGGAAAAATTCTCATCTAGACACTTTAAAACTCCCAATCCCCAAACTTCCAAACTCCCGATGAGGTCCACGTCACTACGACACTCTGAGACTTTGATACTTCGGGCTTCAAAAGTTCTCACACCGGCACACTTTATAACTCCCAAACTATCGAACACCAAAATATCTAACCGAGTGATCTGCGGATGCATATCTCCGATAATGGATGGTCTGGATTGGTTTCAAACTTTGGGATTTTGGATAAACTCTACTCCACACAATATCAAACAAATTTCCTTGAACACTGAATCGTCAAACCACTTGGGGAATCTAATGGTCTACCTTCTCCCAAATGATCTACAGTTGAGAGTCACTACAGGACTTCAGATCTTCAAGATTCGAAGGATTTTTCAACTAGCCACCAACCCACTGTTGTAGGAAAATCTCCCTGCGAACAGGTAGATCACCTCTAAGAGCTTGACCCTAACTCTAGACAGAAAATGCTTAACATGGACACTGACTTCCTTTCAAATCTATATAAACTAACACATGAGAAGGAAGGATGACAGAAGTACCTTTTATCGACGTTTGTCCCTGCACGCTCCGAGTTGCGCTCCAATCCTTTGCTCCTCGCTGAGTTCTGTGGACAAAACACGATACTACCACTTCCTACTCTATTGATATTAGCTTGAAAATAGATCTATCAATGAATGATAAGTTCATGTGACATTAGACACAAACTAGAAAGAAATAGGCCAAGCGTGTCATATTGATGAGAATAAGGACAACAGTACTTGCAATCGTAGATGCAAATGCGATAGCTTCGTCGAGTCCTCTTCGTCTAACCCTTGCCTGAAAGATCCACGACCTGGATAACAATAGCTTCACTGATCACTCTTCTTTGGCTGACTGTGAGCTTCCTCCAGGATCATAAGTTTCATATCTTTAATTCTTTCCCCCTTTCCACCATCATAGAGCCTGTTTATATAGGTTAAGAGGAGCTTAACCTCTTGAGTTATCTTTAGAACAAGTTGGGAACCTTCTCCTTAGAACAGGGATCTCTTGATGAAACCAAGAATTAGAGCACAACTGCCTCCTAATATCGAAAGATCCTCTCCTTATTCTCCTCAACGGGCCAACTACTGCCCCAGATTAGGTAGCGCTCCCTTAGAAGGGGCATCAGAGCACTGTAGCGCTCCCTGGTAAGCTTTAGGGGAGCGCCAGCACCTTTAAGATGAGCATCTCTCCTTCAGCGGGGGCTGGGGAGCGTTATAACGCTCCCTGAAGCCTTATAGGGGAGCGCCAACACTTCTAGGGCTGAAGTAGGGGAGCGCTCCCCCTCAAAACCTTTGTTTCAGGGCTCAGATCAGGTGTCAAGATTGATTTGACTTCAGTAAACCAGTTCTCCTTCTTCAAATCAAGCATATGAGATGTTATAAGTGTCTCCTTAGTGTCGTTTGTCATGGTAGTATGTATGAACATCATTTGCGACACTTGTAACCAACTTGCGACACTTACAACAATTGAGAGGAACATGTGACACTTATCCAGCTGAGTAATTTTGATGTGTAACAGAATGCCCCCCAAAGTATGAAGTTAGAAGATGCCAGTTTCTGTTGTAGGAAAATCTCCCTGCGGACAGGTAGATCACCTCTAAGAGCTTGACCCTAACTCTAGACAGAAAATGCTTAACATGGACACTGACTTCCTTTCAAATCTATCTAAACTAACACATGAAAAGGAAGGATGACAGAAGTACCTTTTATCGACGTTTGTCCGTGCACGCTCCGATTTGCGCTCCAATCCTTTTCTCCTCGTTGAGTTTTGTGGACAAAACATGATACGACCACTTCCTACTCTATTGATATTATCTTGAAAACAGATCTATCAATGAATGATAAGTTCATGTGACATTAGACACAAACTAGAAAGAAACAGGCCAAGCGTGTCATATTGATGAGAATAAAGACAGTAGTACTTGCAATCATAGATGCGAATGTGACAGCTTCGTCGAGTCCTCTTCGTCTAACCCTTGCCTGAAAGATCCACGACCTGGATAACAGCAGCTTCACTGATCACTTTCCTTTGGATGACTGTGAGCTTCCTCCAAGATCATAAGTTTCATATCTTTAATTTTTCCCCCCTTTCCACAATCATAGAGCCTGTTTATATAGGTTAAGAGGAGCTTAACCTCTTGAGTTATCTTTAGAACAAGTTGGGAAACTTCTCCTTAGATCAGGGATCTCTTGATGAAACCAAGAATTCGAGCACAACTGCCTCCTAATATCGAAAGATCCTCTCCTTATTCTCCTCAACGGGCCAACTACTGCCCCAGATTAGGCAGCGCTCCCTTAGAAGGGGCATCAGAGTACTATAGCGCTCCCTGGTAAGCTTTAGGGGAGCGCCAGTGCCTTTAAGATGAGCAGCGCTCCTTCAGAGGGGGCTGGGGAATTATAACACTCCCTGAAGCCTTATAGGGGAGCGCCAGCGCTTCTAGGGCTGAAGTAGGGGAGCGCTCCCCCTCAAAACCTTTGTTTCAAGGCTCTGATCAGGTTTCAAGAGTTATTTGACTTCAGTAAACTAGTTCTCCTTCTTCAAATCAAGCATATGAGATGTTATAAGTGTCTCCTTAGTGTCGTTTTTCATGGCAGTATGTATGAACATCATTTGCGACACTTGTAACCAACTTGCGACACTTACGACAATTGAGAGGAACATGCGACACTTATCCAGCTGAGTAATTTTGATGTGTAACACCCACCTCTGAACTTTCGAACAAATAAATTACCAATAGGCTAATTTACAGACATGTGTCTCCAATTAAGGAATGTTTCATATTAGCTCGGTACTTCTAGACTTCAGGGAACTATTCCATCCACGCAACCAAAAAAAAATTCCCCAGAGTGATGAACTGTCGAGCCACTCGAGGATCCAACGGTCCTCCTTCTCCCAAACAATCTATGATGTAGATCCACTCTGGGACTTCAGAGCTTCGAGGCTTCTGGATCCCTTCTATTAAAGACATAAAAATTGTTGAAGTAATGAAGTCTGAAGAACTTGAAGGTTAACCTCCACACTCCTTTCTCAGATATGATGGTTGTGAAGGATCTTCCTTCTTCTGAACAGATCCGATGGCCCAAATATAAAATTTTTGGCCCCAAAACCACGGTTACTATGGTTTCTTTCCTCTGCTAGATTTCTTTAACTACTACACCTCCTGAGATTTCATACATAGTTAATGTGCTCTCAGCGCTTTCTTGGAACTCATGGACTTTCTGAAAATCCAATTTTTTCCATTTTGACAATAATTCCCTTTGAAATTTTTTCTTCAATTTCCACTTACACGACCCATGCAGGCTTAGTGTTGAAAACTAGAGCTTTGATACCATATTGTAACATCCTCTGCCACCCAGGCTGCACCATGCTACCTCATAGAAACATTCTTTCTAATTTATGATACAGATTTGGTAATACACCCTAGCCTTAGACCATGTTGCTCATCACTCTCAGCAGTAGGTCACCCCCGAGTTGGGACTAAACTCCACCCAGGTAAAGGGATTCCTAGGCTAGGCTGAGACTATAAGAAGTTTCACAGTCAATAGGAAGGATTTCGTCCCATGAGACACATCACACTAAAAACTTACAACCTCTCATTCCCCACATGCCTGTCCCACCCCAGGAAGTGTGCCCCTTCTCTTCTCAACAACCCTTCATCGTCCCCACTTCCCTTCTAGGGATTCAACAATAGGACAAATATGAATTATCATAAAACTATAGCTATCGTTGAGCTCCCTCTGGGGAAATCAATTCCCCACCAACCTCTCTCACCTGGATATATTTTCTTATAGGCCTGACAACCCACCTCTTCAAACCCACAGGCCTGCCAACCTACTTCTTCAGTCCAACTCCTAAGTCAATCGAGTAAGGGTGATGGAAACAACAAATCTCAGGTATAGAAGTAATTATGGTATCAAGCCATGCTTAGTCAAGGAACTGCGTTGGCAACAACAAAAGTCCATTAAGGCATGTTATGGGCTTAGGCAAAGTACAAGTGCATTGTGCTTCACAAGAAAAGTATAGGATAGCTAAAAAATGATACAGGTTCCAATGGTTCGTGAATTTTTCATAGGTCAATGATGGAGGGGATGGATCAGTGCATGAGTGCGTGAGTGAATGGGGAAAGGATGAAAAACAGACTATTTTCCCCCACCTATATTTTCATGCGCTATGATTGACACATGGATCTCTTGGAGATTGTTTCTCTGCACTTGGGACTCATTCCCTCTTCCATGAGACTTAGGATAAAACAATTATCCTCACCTTAGTATTTAGGAAAATATAATATGATATTATCTTGGGGTTAAGCCCTCAAGCTTAGCCCCTTTTCCCTAGCCTCTTATCCCTCTCTTTCCCTACCTAGTGGAGCTTAGTCCCCCATTCTCTTTTATCGTGGTTGTTCTACACATAGAGATGTATTATATTAATGATATGAGTGTTTACATATACAAAAATTGGCACACTGGCCTCTAACATCTAGGCTCTCTGGCCTAATCATCACATAATCCTCTTATCTTATAATCACTTGGATCACCAGCCTACAAATCATGTTTACAATTCATCAGGAGCTCAGTCTTGGGGTATTACATAACATGTCCTCTAACACTAGGTTTACCCTCTTTGTCTGTCCATCATTTTTAGGCTGATAGGATATACTAAATAGAAATTTAGTTTCAAAATCGACAAACATAGATTTCCAAAATCTTGAAGTAAATTTTGTATCTCTGTCAGATATGATTTCCTTAGGCATGCCGTGAAGTCTAAATATTTATTTCATAAAAATACTGGAAATATCTATTGCCTTGCAAGTTGACTTGATGGGAATCAAGTGAGCAGTATTGCTCAGTTTTTCCACAACTATCATGATGGCATCATTCTGTTTGGTTTATTTTGGTAACCACGTGATGAAATCCATGGAGATGGTTTCCCATTTCCATTCTGGAATTTGTAGGGGTTGCATCATCCTTGCTGGATGCCATTGATTTTCCTTAACCTGCTGACATTCTAGATATTTGGCCAAGTAATCAACTATGTCCTTTTTTAGTCATGGCCAATAAAATAGTTTCCTAGTCGTTGTGATCATCTTATGATAACCAGGATGACTAGTATATGGTATTTTGTGTATTTCATCCATCATGAACCTCTTCAAGTCATCACAATTTGGAATATACAACCTACCTTTGTAAGTTATCAAGACATCATTCAACAAATGATAATCCTCATACTTCATCCCTATGGGATCTTGTTCTAAGTATGATTTAACAGTCTTGAAAAATTCATTTGTTTCTTGTGCACTCTTGATTCTCTCCCTAACATTCGTTTCACAGGTGCTTATAGCTTCCAAGTGAATCACTTTCATACTTATGCTAAGGGCATCAACCACCCGATCTTATTTTCCTTTCATATGTTTGATTTCAAAATCAAACTCACTAAGGAGAGCCATCCATCTAGATTGTCTAGCTTTGATTTTTGGTTGATCAAACAAGTACCTCAACCCACTATTGTCTATAATAAGCACAAATATCCTACCTAGGAGGTAATGCCTCCACATTTTTAAGGCATGTACTATGGAAGCCAATTCTAGATCGTGGATCACATAATTGATTTCGTGCTCATTTAGTTTTTTGGATTCATAGAAAATTACATGTCCTTATTACATAAGGACTCCTCCGAGTCCTTCCTTACAGGCATCTGTACACACAAGGAATTCATTTTTTGGGTTTTTAATCTTCATCATAGGTGCATTGGTTAGAAGGTATTTCAACTCTTGGAATCTCTCTTCACATTCTGATGTCCAAATGAATTTAAATCCCTTTTTTGAAGGGAGGTCATTGGGCACCCAATCTTGGAAAATCCTTTTATGAAACTTCTATAGTATCCTTCTAATCCCATAAAGGATCTGATATCAGATACATCCTTTGGGGTAGGAAAATCCATAATGGATTTGATCTTGTCAGGATCAACTGCCACTCCTTCTTCATAATTAACATGGCCTAAGTAATGGACTTGTTTCTGGAAAAATTCACACTTGCTAAACTTAGAATAGAGTTGATGCTCTTTTAGTATTTGAAGCACTATATTGAGATGTTCTTCATTCTCTTCCCTATTCTTATAACATATTAGGATATCCTCTATGAAAACCAATACAAATCTGTCCAATAACTTACTAAGTACATTATTCATTAAGAACATAAAAGTTGCAGGTGCATTGGTTATCCCAAATAGCACCACCACAAATTCATAGTGACCATATCTCGTCCTAAAGGATATTTTGTGGATGTCTTCATCCTCAATTCAGACCTGATGGTATCCAGACCTCAAGTGAATCTTGGAGAAAATTGTAGCACCGCTTAATTTGTCAAACAAATCATCGATCATTGGTAAGGGATACTTATTCTTAATGGTCATCTTATTGAGTTTCCTATAGTCTATGCACAACCTGAGTGTGCCATCCTTATTTTTCACAAACAAGGCTGGTGCTCCCCATGGAGACACACTAGGCCTAATGTAGCCCTTTTCCATAAATTCCTTTAGTTGTAGTTTGAGCTCAACTAGCTCTGGCGTACTCATTCTATAGGGTTCTCTAGACACTGACACTACTCCTAGTTCAAGTTCTATTGAAAAATCAATATCTCTTCTTGGAGGTAGACCTAGTACCTCTTATGGAAACACATCTTTATACTCTCTTAGTATGGGATGGCCTTCTAGACTGGGTTTATTGTTCTAAACAGAGTCCAACACTTGTATTTCATATAAAGGGCATCCTTTTCTGCATTACTTCTTCACTTGAAGGGCTGATATTTGTCTCATTGTGATAGGATTTTGAATCCCTTGTAAGGTTACCTTTCTCACTCTTTCATCTTCACACTCCAATTTTTTTTTACAATAGTCCAACTTGGTTTTATGAGAAACCAACTAGTCCATGCCAAATAACAGATCATAAGATCCTAAAGGGAGTATGTTTAGGGTCGCTTGGGTGGGTAATCCATCCATAATGAGTTGGAATGATGGTATGACCTCTGTTACTTTTATTTTGGTTCTAGTGGCTAGTTGTACTAGCTATGATTTAATATGTTTAACTTGTTGCAAACTACATTTCTCAATAGTTTGAGGGGAAACATAACTCAAATTAGAACCAGGGTCAATTAAAATGGAAACTAGATGGTTGGAAATCATACCTTCCATCTCCACCACTGAATCTTGGTGGTCATCTTGTCTATTATCCAAGGCTGCATAAATTTGTGGCATGTTCCTAGCCACATCATTGATTGTGGCAGCCTCTTGGATGTTATAGACTCTCCTGTTGTTCTGTTTACTATGTGGGAAGTCCCTCAACATATGTTCTTCTCCACAACCCCAACATTTCAAGGGTTATTTCTTTGTGTTATCAGTCTTACCTGAGGATGCTCCAAAGGGTTTATTTCCACTCTGAGAGCGAAAATTTTTCTGATATACACTTTTAGTAGGAAGGCTCATCTTAGAACCTTTCCCACGACTCTTAAATCTTGGGGGTTTAAACCCTTTCTTATTGAATCCTGAATTACTTTTCTTCTTCCAGTCCTCATGAGGTTATGTCTTATTCTTGAATTACTCATAGCAATACCTTTCCTTTCAAATAGTGTCTTCTAAGGTCTTTGTCTCATCAAATTCAATTCTATCCCGAAAGGACTGAGGTAATCCACTAATAAATCGTTGTATCTTTACTTTTTCATCCTTTATCTAGGGCACATAAATTATCAACTCAAGAAAATTATTTATGTATTCATCTATTGTGAGTTGTCCAAAATTGAGTTCATAGAACTCCTTGGTCTTCCCATCAAATTATTTCTTTGACAGATACTTCATATTCAAGTATTTCTCAAATTTTTTCCATGACAATTCATTTTCATAGATTCCTTTCACATTCCTAAGGTCCTCCCACCAAATGGAGGCCTTTCCATTCATATTAAAAATGACTATTCAAACCTTTAAATTTTCAGAGTAGCCATGGACTCTGAAGTACTTCTTAAAGACAAGTAGCCAAAATTCTGCTTCTTCCCCTTTCATAATTTCTCCATCAAAAGTGAGTGGTTTTTCTTTCTTGAACTCTTCAGGGTCGTGGCTCTTGGAATGTTTCCTCTTCTTTCTTTTCCTCTAGGAATGAAAACTAGCTTTTCTACTAGAAGATTCCTTGGAGTTGTCAGTTTCCTCACCAGAGGATTCTTTCGATGAGTGTATCTTGGCTCCATGTTGGGCCATATTTGAGGTTCTCCTCCTGGTGTGGCCACTTTTAGAGCCATGTTTTCTTATATCAGGTGGACTTTGGGTTTTCTTAGTACGATTTTTGTCAACGTGAATGGATGTTGGTCCACGTTGCAGCTTCCTTTGTATATATGATAAGCTTTGTAGTAAGACTTCATTAATTTCAATTTGTTTTTCCTACTCTTTTATCAACCTTTCATTGTCAGCCTTACAACTCTATAATTCTGCCATGAGGCTTCTCACAACTTTAGATAGATATGTAGGGGTTTCCACCACCCTCCTCTCAGCATATTATTCCTCTCTATTGTGGGATATTTCCCCCAATTCATGGTGTGTCACCATCCTTTATGTTGTAGTTTTCCTATGGTACACTTACTGCTTGAGTGCTGATAAAACAATTTTTGTTAGTTAATGATCTTCTAGTTTATGAATCAACACACAGTTCAGATTTTTCTTTTTTCTTTTTTTTCAAAACATATACAAGAATAGAAAGTTTCATTCCTTTCTTAAGTAGAGGTTTAAATAATCCTATTAGGAATGGGGTAAGATAGGGTGTCACCCCTAAAAGTTCTCTAATAATATTTTTAAGTGACTCGTTCATGATCCCAAGCAGGCCAAGTGTTGTTGTTGGCTCGGATACTAATTTGTAACACACCCAACCCCTAAGTAGCCTTTCTAGGGATGGGGCATAAAAAAATTTCTTACTTTAATCGTCTCAGTCATCTCTTTGATTTATCCACCCTATTCTACCCATTCGTATATTTCTAAGGATTGCTACCAGAATCAAATCCAAGCTCTGGATTGCAAGTTAAGGCCTCCCGAAGTTCTTTGGGAATTATCAATCATGGTCCACATGGAACCCATGTGGGTCCACCTCATTTGTACCATCCCCCAAGTTCCCACATCCACAGGTAAAATCCATCCACCATCCAATCCAACGGTGGGTCTTAATCCTCACTTAACACACAGGCTAGAGGGGAGTTTGGTGTTCGATGCTTTGATGTTGAGCTACCCTTTTTCCTTCCTGCATGCATGTCTTGCGAAGTCCTGAATTCCTGAACTCCCGAAGGAGCCTGAAATCTCGCCATGTGGCTTCGACCTTTAGGAATTTCATATTATCCTCGACACAGAATCCAAAACGTATGGAGTCTCGAAGTCTGAGACTCTCGAAGGCTCTACCCTCACATGTGGTGATGTACTAGATGTGGAGGTAAGGACAGTTGGGTCCTGAGTACTCCACCCGCCAAATGGACCAAGAAAGTAAGTGCCAGGGGTGACACGCGGCAAGGTAGAGATGTCATGTGGCCCCTATAGTGGGTGACATGTGTCACGTTTTAACGGGCACATAGGGTCAGCAAAACATACAAATCCAAGTGACACGTGGCACATCAGACGTGGTTCCATGTCACCTTAGGTGATGTCCGCATGCCACTTCACCCCATAATGATAGCCTTCAAATCCCTTAGATCTCACAGTTAAGGTATGTCCATGTAAACCCCTGGATCTACGACCTCTATTACTTCGTAACTTCGACATTCGTGGGATCTATGGTGTGAATTCCTCCTCACTTCTGGAGTGGTCAGCCTCAAGCCGACCAGGATCTAGATCTAATGGTCATGGGAGCTCCCGAAGGGTCCCTAGAGCTATGGTCCTTGTTACTTCATAGCTCCAGTGTTCAGAGGTTTCGAAGTTATGGCCACTCCTCTCTCATGATGTAGGAATTTTTCGAAGTACCATACATGAGTCCCTCCATTGGTTGATCGAATGGTTAATATGGTTTCTTAACAGACTCTCTAGATCCATGGATTACGTCAATTCATAAATCCAACGTTTGAGGAGTTTGGTGTTATAAAACCTCCATTCTCCTAGATTATCTAATTTCAAACTTACCTCGGCATAGATCCGACAGTGAGGGGACTCCCAAATACCCTTGGATATGCAACTCACATTACTTCACGATTGGTAAATGGGTTAGGGTTTAATGGTGGGACAGGTCTATCTACCATGGTTAGGGAAACCGTCAGATGTCGGTCAACCTCATGGTTAACTGTAACAACAATTTTCCTTAGGTTGGTTTGCAAATGATAAGGTCTTAATACTCTGTAGCTCTGAAATCGTGTAGTTCTGAAGCTAGAAAGGCTTATCTCCTTTCGGGCTTATAGCAGGGTTCTGAGGCCTTGGTCATATGGGTCCTCCGAAAATTCTTATGGGCTACACTCTAATATCTTAGTCATGGCTTTCTTAGAACCATGGAAATAAGCCATTGGTCACACAGGTGAAGAGATTTGGAGGAGGCGCCCTCCTTCCGACAAGTATGAACTTGGTATTTCTGTGAAGGTAGATTCGATATGTCATTGGGACATAAGCATTCCAGTTAACCCTACCTTGGCTTTATTATAGAATCACATCCCATAAATATATAGCTTCTAAGATGAGGTAAACAAAAGACCAATCAAAAGAATAGGTTTACAGAGAGACAATACACATTTCTACCTTAATCATTCATTAAAAAAATTAGTCATATACGTATACATATTCAATCATCATTTCCATTTCAGTACACAGAGTATGAAAATACTTATCAGAAACAAGATATCATAAAGAAACTGCTAAAAGGGGTGCCTTTTTCCACCCAACCTTAGGAACAACCACTACTGAATGGATTTACTAGTGGGAACCCCCTAGCTAGACCACAATGCTTTGAGAGAGACTCTTTCTTCTTTCTCAGTGATAGTCAGGGACGAAGGTTACTCTCCTCCTCCCACAAGATCTTGGCAAATGGTTTTCTATGTACCAAGAAAGGGGGTTTCCATAGTCACTCATCAGCCAAATTTATCATCTTGGACTGAAAATGATGCCAGCAGCTTCTTACCCCCCAAACAATCTTGTTTCTCAGTTCTCCCTTGAACTAGAGAGCTACAAGCGCTCTTTTCTCTTCTTGAGATTGGTATTTTGACTCTGCTTCCTCTTAGATCTACCTCTACCCAAGAATTACCTCTTTTCTTTCCATCCTTAGCATGGTTGCATGGGTCTCAATCCTAATCTCATGGTCAGGTATGGAATCCCTTTTCATATGGGTACTCTACCCCATATCCTCATTAACTCTTGAGGAGGACTTTTCCAACTACTAGCCTAATTGATAATTCATTTCTTGATCAAAGTACTTTTCTAGGTCTGAGAAATTAAATCCAATAAGGTACTGGTTTGGTGGGGGTCATCTCAACCATTCACCAATAAGGCACCATGGTCTATCTTGGCAAACCCCCCTTTCAACAGTTATGCAACGCTATCCATTTTCTATTAATAACAAAAAATGCATACATTACCTTTTATAACAAAAGGTTCATCAAATCCAACATTCACACATATTTTGTCTGCCACAGTCTTTCAACAAGTTATAGTTATATTTACAAACTAGGGGAAACATGGATATTACAAGAACATTTCAAGGAATTCCAAGAGTTGTAACTATTAGAGAAGTTTCATCTTTGCAATTGAATAAAACCTACATGAAAGGATGTCAAGTATTTGTAGCGCATATGAAAGAGGAACCTAAGGATAAAGTGACTAGTGTTGAAGGTTGCATTGTCNAAGGAATTCCAAGAGTTGTAACTATTAGAGAAGTTTCATCTTTGCAATTGAATAAAACCTACATGAAAGGATGTCAAGTATTTGTAGCGCATATGAAAGAGGAACCTAAGGATAAAGTGACTAGTGTTGAAGGTTGCATTGTCACCATAGGTCACATCGTGAAGATGTGGAAAAATTATATTATGAGTAAAATATTTGAACTGAGGAGAAACCATAGTGGTCAGAAGTATCTTTCTAGACATCCAAGTTTAAATTCCAAACAAATAAGGTGGTTAGAATTCCTCAGTGTCTATGACTTTGACATAAAGAACATCAGAGGAAAAGAGAACAAGGTGGTTGATTCACTCAGTAGGAGGGTGCATGAGATGCATGCTACAACCATTAGCATGAATAAATTGGATTTGTGTGATAGAAGTTTAGAATTTTCCAAATCGTATCCATGCTACGTGGACATAAAGGAAAATTTACAGCAAGGTATGTCACAACAGAAGTTGGAAGGTTATGCGCTAAGAGATGATGGGATACTCATGTATAGGCATAGAGTCTATCTGTTGAATGATCAGGAGTTGAAAATTATGTTGTTGTCAGAGATGCATAAGGTTCTGTATGTTGGACATCCAATTACCAGAAGACAATTTTCATAGTCAAGAAGTAATACTATTGGCTAGGTATGAAAAAGGAGGTTGTTGATTTTATTGCTAGACGTCTCGAATGTCAAAAGGTGAAGGTTGAAAATAGAAATTCAGTTGATTTTCTACATCCTTTTTCCATTCCTGAGTGGAAGTGGGAATTTGTGACCATGGAATTCATAACCAAGTTTCCTAGGACTGCTAAGAAACATGATTTTATTATGGTGGTGGTGGACAAGTTTACTAAAGATTCCCATTTTATTCCAGTGAATTCAACGCACAAGGAAGTCAACATTGTTGAAATATACATGGGATAAATTTCCAAGTTTCATGGTCTACCTAAGAAAATTGTGTCTGGTAGACATTCCAAGTCCACCTCGAAATTTTGTGAAGGGCTATTCAAGGGATTTGGAAGAAGTATGAACTTTAGCACAACATATCAACCTAATATAGATGGACAAACAGAGAGGGTAAATTAGGTGATTAAAGATATGATCAAGATGTATTTGATGGATAAGCCATAAAAATGAGAAGACTGCCTTCATTTGGTAGAGTTTTCTTACAATAATGGGTATCATGCATCTTTAAAGATGAGATCATTTGAAGAAATTTATGCCAGAAAGTGTAACATGCAAGTGATTTGGGACAACCCAACATATAGTGCAATAGTTGGGCAAAATCTACTATAGGAAATAGAGGAGCAGATGATAAAGATCAGTCAGAATTTAAAACCTTTCTAAGATAGATAAAGGTCAAAAATTTAGATAATTTAAAGTGGGTGATCATGTGTTTTTGAAAGTGAAGGCTAGGTGTAGTTCCCTAAAGTTGGGGAAGTGTTCTAAGTTAGCAACACACTATTATCAGCCATTTAAAATCATAGAGAGAATTGGTCTTGTCGCATATATGCTTGCATTGCCTGTGTCCTTATCTATTCATAATTTTTTCAATGTGTCATTGCTTAAGAAGTATGTACCTATTTCTAATCATATTATTGATTGGAATGTGATTTAGGTGGAGCCAGAAAGCGATTTTCAAGTACGATTGGTTTGCATATTGGATCGAAAAATCAAGCAACTCTGAAATCAAGCCATGGAGTTGGTAAAGGTCCAATGAACCTCGTATGGTCATGAGGATGCAACCTAGGAGTGCAAGGATTCTATGTGGGTAGAGTATCTACATCTCTTTGAAGAATTTTGAGATTTTGTATGTACATATGTAAATGATGCACTGAGGACAACACATAAATAAGGGGTAGGGGAATGTAATGTCCCTGGTCCGAAACCATTTGTTATTGTACATATATTCTGGTGATTCATGGTATCAAATGTAAATGTAAATGTACATGTAAGATGGTGAGCCCTTGGCACTAAGTTTTGATGTTGCCCACACCTGAGTAGTGCATGGAGTATTGTATCAAAGACATTGTGTGCACATTTCATAGTGTTGAACACACCTGGGTAAGTGCGCACATTTCACAGTGTTGCATGGACTTAGGTAAGTGCACGAGAATGACCTGAAAGTGCATGTAAAGTTGAGTTATCTATATGTGTGTATATATGACTGTATATGTATTAATGCCAGAGAGCCTATGTGATTATGAGACTGGTGATCTCGGATGAAGATAGGCCAGTGAACCTATCCATGTAAACGTAATCATAGTTATTAATATAATATTACATCGTTGCATGCAGACAAACTCAGAAAAAAAAGAGATGGGGGGGTGACTCCACCGGAAAAGGGAAAAGGGGGTGGGACATAAGTCTTAGGGAATATTTTATAATATTTCCGGTAAAGTGTAAAGTGGTGGTAATCCGGATTATTTTCATAATGGAATGAAAGAAGGGATATTACAATGAAATACTCATGAAAATTGCTAAAAACAAAGAAATACATCAATACTTGATTTCTATTAATGAAATAATTGTAAAGAGACTGTAAAAATACAGAGTGCAAGACTCACTAGAATGGTGGAAACTTTATCTCTGAGAAGAGATGTGATGGCTATGCTCATTCGCAAGAAGATGATTACAATGAGGCTCTGAAGGCATTTTTTATGATAAACATGAATTCCAAAACCCTATACATCCAAAAACCTAACCCTAGGAGATGAAACACCAAAATTCATGTGGGCCCCATTTGGGTAAGTTAGTACATTAACTTCCTGGGGTCATAACTTTTTCATACGATCTATGTTTTAGGCATGTGATAGCCCATTAGAAAGGTACTTTAGAGAACTACGCATTATGTTGTCAAACTCTGGCTCTGTTTATAGTTTGACTATGGAATGCAAAAATAACACTATTTAGAGACCTAAAACGACCCTGGAAGTAAAACAAGATGTGCTAACATGAAAACATACAAAATAAGCTAGTTGGATTAGGTTGGAGGCCACCGGTATCCGCCTAGAATATGTGCAGGGCTTCAAACAACCTCGGAAGTGTAGAACACACAATTACAAAGAAGTATAGAGGAACGTGTTGAACTAAAAACTGTCAAGAGGATCCAGTTGGAATAGGTGGGTGGCCACCAATATCCACCTGGATCAATCCTCCCCCCTTAGGAACAAATGGTCTCCATTGTATTAAGTGCCCAGGTAAGATGGGAATTTTTTTTCTAAATATGAAACTTGGTGAGTTGCATTCCTTGTTGGAGAAGTTGTTCTTCTTGCCTTATGGAAGACAGTCACAAATTTGTTGTTGAAGGGGTTGAATCGGTTCCACCAACCTATTGTCTCTGGGTTGGATGGGGCATTGTGTAGGCACCATTGTAGGTGAAGAAACAATATATTCTGCCTCTTTGACAATTTGTTTTTCCTGGATAGAAGGTGTTGAGGCTACAGTCATTGTAGTGGTCTTTTTTGCATCCTTTGAATAGACTATGAAGAGGATGAATTTTGCAGTATGAGAGATTAACTTGCAGTGTTTTTTTGGTGGAGCAGTAGGAAAAACTACCTATGGTATCTTGTAGAGTTGATCTCCTAGATTAATAATGACACTATGGGGTCTAGACTCATAGACAACGTGACATTTCCACATATATGGTTGGCCCAAAACATCACAAACATCAAGAGGGGAGATATCACACACTAACTCATCCTTGAAGGGATGGATTCCATAGGACAGGCGACACTGTTGACTGACATGAATATCTCGTCCCTACTGAAGCCTCTTGATGTTGTATGGTTGCGAGTGTGGTGTTGTCGAAAACCCCAACTGTTTCACGACCTTAGATGAGATGAGTTTCTTCTAGCTACTGTTACCAACAATGAAATGCAATGGGGTCACCTTCACCCACATCTATGAATGGAAGAGGTGCTCCCCCTCTTCAATATCTATTGGTTCTTCTAGATGAATTATTGTGGTCGCAACAATGGCAGTGGGGTTTGTGTTAAAGATTTGTCTGTTTTCAATATTTTCTAGATCGAATTCCGAATCAGGGTTCGGCTCTGTGTCTTTGACCTTGGCTAACAATGACTATTTTGAGTGACATTCATTGATGTTGTGCTAGGAGATTTTATGGAAGTCACACCACTTCCCAGTTTCATTATTCGTCTTTAAGTTACACTTTCCATCTCATGTCTTAGAATGGTTTTCGAGAGGTTGTTGGTTAGGGTTGTCTTTACCGTGATTTGGGTGTTTCATATTTGTAGACCCAAAGTCCCCTTTGTTCTGGTAGTAGATCGATAGGAAACCCCCAATGATGAGATGTTTAGGAAATCCATTTTGGTTTGGATGTAACTACGCAGATCCCCATGGTATTTCAGAACCAGATGTCGCTTGGAGTATTTGATACCCAACCTGGTGCGCAAGTTATGGAAAGTATTTGTGAACTCTGTCACTGTTTGGCTCTTCTCTTGTCACAGTGTGGTCCATCTCATGTACGGTTATTCATAGTTATCAACACGATAGTATTGTTCTTTGAACGCATCCAAAAAACATTCCCAAGTGGGCTCAACCCCATTTATTCCAAATTCCTTTGTGGAACTTTTCTCCCAATAAGTTTTCTAGAAATTTTTGACATGGGGGAGAGCCTTGAGGAGTGCAAAGGTGGTCATCTTTTCCCTGTCGGAAAAATTTTGAACAGAGAAATAACCTTTTGATAGATTAAACCATTTTTATAGGGCATCCAGATCTATCTAACCTTCAAATATGGGAATATAAAAACTAGCTTGTACCTTGAAGGGAGAGGATCCTCCAAAAAGGACACTTGATGAATATGCACATGTTGCTATCAACAGGCGTTGAAGGATGTGTGCAAAATTCTCCATCATTTCGTCCCTCTTTCATGTGAGAGATTTCTAAAGAAACATGTTAATAGAATATTTTGATTCATCGTTTTTATTTTCTATGGCCATCGAGGGTTTCTTGGGTGTGCGATATTGATTTTCCTCAAGAGAGACAAACTCGAGACCCAACTAGCTATACTCATACCTTTTTGGGGACATGCACTAAAAAATGATCAAGAGAAGCCTTCTCTGATACCACTGATCCAGATTATTTTCGGAACGAAATGATAGCAAAGATATTACAATGTAATACTCATGCAAATTGCCAGAAATAGAGAAATACAACAATACTTGGTTTCTATTAATGAAATAATTGTAAAGAGACTATAAAAATACAGAGTGCAAGACTTGCTAGAATGGTGGCAACTTTATCTTTGAAAAGAGATGTGAAGGCCACGATCATTCATAAGAAGATTATTACAATGAGGCTCTGAAGGCATTTTTTATGATAAACATGAATTCCAAAACCCTAGACATCCAAAAACCTAACCCTAGGAGATGAAACGCCAAACGTCATGTAGGCCCCGTTTGGCTAAGTTAGTACATTAACTTCCCGGGGTCATAAATTTTGCATATGATCTCCGTTTTAGGCACGTGATAGCCCATTGGAAAGGTATTTTAGAGAACTATGCAGTATGTCATTAAACTCTGACTCCATCTATAGTTTGAATATGGAACACCAAAATAACATTGTTTAGGGACCCAAAATGGCCCTAGAAGTACAACAAGCTATCCTGACATGAAAACATACAAAATAAGCCATTTGGATTAGGTGGGTGGCCACCAGTATCCACCTGAAAGATGTGTAGGGCTTCAGACAAACCCGAAAGTGTAGAACCCAAAATTACAAAGAAGTATAAAAGAATGTGTTGAACTAAAAATTGACAAGAGGATCCAGTTGGAACAGGTGGGTGGCCACCAATATCCATCTGGATCAATCCTCCCCCCTTAGGAAGCAATGGTCTCCATTACATTAAGTGCCCATGGAAGAGGGGAAAATATTTTCTGAATCTAAAGCTTGGTGAGCTACGTGCCTTTTTGGATAAGTTGTGCTTCTTGGCTTGTGGAAGATGGTCACAAACCTATTACTGGAGGGGTTGAATCGATTGCACCAACCTATTGTCTCTGGGTTGGATGGGGAATTGTGTAGGCACCATTGTAGGTGAAGAAACAATATCTTCTTCCTCTTTGACAATATGTTTTTACTGGATAGAAGGTGTTGAGGATGTAGTGGTTAATTTGGTATTATGTTCATCCTTTGAATAGACTGTGAAGAGGATGAATTTTGCAGTATGAGAGATTACCCTGCGGTGTTGTTTTGGTGGAGCAGTAGTCGGAACTACCTCCAATATCCTGTACATATGATCTTCCAGAGTAATAATGACACTATAGGGTCTAGACTCATAGAAATCATGGTGTTTACACATATATGATTGGGACAAAAAAACATCACAGACATCAAGAGGGGAAATATCACACACTACCTCATCCTTGAAGGGATGGATTCCATAGGACATGCAACACTGTTGGCTGACGCGAAGATCTCATCCTTGGTGAAGCCACTCGATGTTGTATGGATGTAGGTGTGGTGTTATAAACAACCCCAAATGTTTGATGACCTTAGCTGAGATGAGTTTCTTCTGGATGTCGCTATCAACAATGAAATTCAATGGGGTCCCCTTCACCCACATCTATGAATGGAAGAGGAACTCCCCCTCTTCAGGATCTACTAGTTATTCTAGCTGAATTATTATGGTTGCGATAGTAGCAGTGGGGTATGCGTCGATGATCTGTAATTTTTAATATTTTCTAGATCGGATTCTGAATCAGGGTTTGGCTTTGTGTCTTTGATCTTGACCACCAATGACTATTTCGAGCGACATTCATTGGTGTTGTACCAGGGGATTTTGTGGAAGTAACACCACTTCCTGGTTTCATTATTTGTCTTTACTTTACACATTATGTCCTGTGTCTTGGACTAGTTGTCTAGAGGTTATTGGTTAGGGTTGTCTTTACTGTTCTTTGGTTGTTGCATATTTACAGACTTGAATTCCCCTTTGTTCTGGTGCCTAAATTTCTTCTCGATTTTGACAACATATCAATAGGCAGCCCCCAACGATGAGATGTTTAGGAAATCCATTTCGGTTTTGACATATCTATGGAGAGCCCCATGGTATTTTAGAACCAGATTTCGCTAAAAGTATTTGATACCCAACTTGGTGTGAAAGGTATGAAAAGTATTTGTGAACTCTGAAACTATTTGTCTCTTCTCTTGCCGCAGTGTGGTCCATCTCATGTATTGGTCTTCATAGTTATCAATAGGATAGTATTGTTCTTTGACCGCATCCACAAAAAAATATCGAGTGGGCTCAACCCCATATATTCCAGAGTCCTCTGTTGAACTTTTCTCCCAGTAATTTTCCCACCAATTTTTGACATGGGGATTGCGAAGGTAATATTTTCCCTGTTGGAAAAATTTTGAACAGAGAAATAATCGTCTAATAGATTTAACCATTTTTCTAGGGCATCCACATCTATCTGACCTTCAAATATGGGAATATCAAAATTAACTTGTACCTTTAAGGGAGAGGTTCCTCCAAAATTTTCTCTTGATGAAGATGTTCCTGTTTCTATTGGTAGGCATTGAAGGATGTGAGAAAAATTCTCCATCATTTCATCCTTCTGTCACGCGAGAGCTTTCTCAAGAAATAGGTTAATAGAATATTTTTCTCCGTCGTTTTTCTTTTCTTCCGCCATTGAAGGTTTCTTGGCATGCGAGAGTGATTTTCCTCAAGAGAGACAAACTCGAGACCCAACTTGCTATACTCGGACCTCGTTGGGGACATGCACTGAAAATGATCAAGAGAAGCCTTCCCTGATACCACTAATCCGGGTTATTTTCAAAACAAAATGAAAGAAAAGATATTACAATGAAATACTCATGAATATTTTTAGAAACAAAGAAATACAACAATACTTGATTTCTATTAGTGAAAGAATTGTAAAGAGACTGCAAAAATATAGAGTGCAAGACTTGCTAGAATGGTGGGAGATTTATCTCTAAGAAAAGATGTGACGTCTACGCTCATTCACAAGAAGATTATTACAATGAGTCTTTGAAGGACTTTTTTATGATAAACATGAATTCAAAAACCCTAGACATCCAAAAACCTAACACTGGGGTTGTAACTTTTTCATATGATCTCCGTTTTAGGTGCGTGATAACCCGTTGGAAAGGTTTTTTAGAGAACTGTTGATTATATCGTCAAACTCTGATTTTGTCTATAGTTTGACTGTGTCATGCCAAAATCACACTTTTTAGGGTCACAAAACAACCCTGGAAGTACAACAATATGTGTTGACATACAAAAATACAAAATAAGCCAGTTGGATTAGGTGGAAGCCACCAATATCCACCTGGAAGATGTGTAGGGCTTTAGAAAACCTTGGAAGTGTAGAACCCACAATTAAAAATAAGTACAAAAGAACATGCTGAACTAAAAACTGACAAGAGGAGCCAATTGGAATAGGTGGGTGGCCACCAATATCCACCTAGATTAGGTGGATAATTATTTTATCATAAGTTCCCGAGGGTAGGTAAAAATCCACCAAGTGGATTACGATACTTATGAAGGTGACATATGTTAATTTGAAGGCACACAATATATATTGCTGGCCTTAGTGTATTTTAGGCATTATTCAAAATGCATTATTTATGATTGACTCTCGTGTGCAGAAGGGATCAATTCTGAAAGAGGAGGACTATTACCTTAACAACAAAGAGAATATTTTAATGAGTTGTGGGGATGTAATGAGAGTTTACTATCGAAGAGATGGGTTTTTAGGCCCATGAGCAGTCTCTCTAGATGAGAGATTGGTTGTTGAGAAGTGGGTTGTCAAACTCGTGGGCATACTCTCCAGGTGAGAGTTTCATTGAGAATTGTTCCCTGGTGTGCTAAGACTTAGTTCTAGTGCTTAGAGAATTCTTGTCCAGCCTGTTTCTGGCAACTCTCAAAGGGAAGTGGGGTAGTCGAAGGATTGTTGAGTAGAGAAGGGGCACACTTCCTTGGGTGTGACAGGTGGATGGGAAATGAGGGACTGTTGGCTAGTTGCAGCAGTGGGCACCTAGGACTAAGAAATTCTATTGAGAATCAGACCTTAGCCTGTCACTATGAACCCCTTTTCCTTTTTGGAGTTAAACCCCATCTCAGGGGTAACCTGTTCCTAAAATATTATGAGAAACAAAGTCTATGGCTGGGAGGAATGTTTGAGTTATGTGAATAGTTGGTGACTTTCATAAAAGATATGTGTTTTTATGTGTTTGTCCTATATACTATGTGATGGTTTGTCTATGCATGATATAAGTTAATTATTCTATGTTGTCGCACATAAGTAGTTGTTGTTATTTTTTTTAATTCTACTTGTGCATGTAAGTATGGTGCTTATATCTTGTATTTGTAATTGTGCATGGATATGACAAATGTTGATCATCTTACCTGTTAAGTTAACCTTATGATTTTGGTTATAAGTCTTCAAGAAGAGGATTTAATGGTCGGGTGCATAGGAAAGTAACCTATGTTCACATGAGGCTGGAACTCATGTGTGCATTCAGGGAATTAGACCCCTTGCATAGGGAAATTAGAATTGGCATGTGATGCCAAGGTGGTTGCATGCATGATTGTGACGTGTGATCAATATGTTGGTGCACGCAGTTGTTTGATTTAATTCCATTTCTTAAAGTTGTGTTAAAAAGGTGAAATTTGGTCTGGTGTGATTTAGTTTGAGTTTGAGTGCACTACTTCAAGTGATATTGTGCACACTATTTTTTAGTGCATAATCTACGCAGTGTATTTTTGGAGTAGCATGGCCCAATAGGATGTTGGGGATGTTACAGTTTGGTTTATTTAGATCTATAGAAGTTGAGGTTTTGTGGCGTGGCCTAGTCTGGGGTGAATAGGGACGTTACATTGTGGTATCATAGCTTACTTTGGAAGAAGTGTGTGGTGTGAGCCAACCAGGGGAGGTTGGGGATGTTACATTGTGGTATTAAAGCTTACTTTGGAAGAAGTGTGTGACATGGAATAACCAAGAGAGGCCGAGGACATTACGCATGTCAATTCATGGGGGATAAATTAAGACCCTCCTTCAATGAATATATTCCTATTGAATTAACACATTATTTAGGAGAGGGATATAGAAACCATTTAGTACCTTGGAGATTATAGTCCTTAGTGGAAGGATTCCTTGCAATCGAAATTTACTTTACATGAATGAATCTTGATCAATTGATTCTACGATCATTCAACATTAGATCATCTATTCAGACTCACTAGTTTTCTAGGTAACGTTGAGCCCATTTTCATCATAAATGGGTCCCCTTTCATCTATTAATGGTATACCTCAATGAATGGTAATCATATTGTCTCTACCATGCTTGAAATCATCTCATTTATTTGCATGATGTAGAATTGTACCATTGGGATTTGGGAAAAATACATTGGGTTTTAGGCCACATCACTCATTCATGCTACCCCTCCCAAGTAGCGATGGATTATATCGTTACTATATTAGTAATTTGAATACAACGAGGGCACTCTCATTTGTGCTTGATGTGTCTTCTTGATGTATATTGTGACATAGATCCACATTGTATTTTCTCGTGGCTATGCTATCTTTGATGACACAAATCCATATTTTACTTTTTCATGGCCATAGTCTTGCATTTGACTTCATGGATCTATAATGTATTGTGTTGGTGGCCATTATCTGTCTCTCTTTCAGGCATGGGGTATTCTTATTGTTTGGTTGATGTATGATTGTAGGTACTTATCGGTTCCTTTATATTCATCGCGTTCCTTATTTTACCTCACATTCATCATTATTATAAAAAAAAATTGCAATCAGTTCCTCTTATGAACTCACACATTAGGGGGAATATGTGATAGTTTTATTTTCCACCCTAGGGACACATGGAGGACCCATTGATGTTTCCCTAGTGAGACACACTCTCAAACCTTGTATTTCACTATTTTTTAGGGAGGTTACACTATGAACTACTAACATATTTCAATCAATCATGGGTTGTATCACTGATAACATGAAACTAATCACGAGTTTCATCATTGAAACCCCCAACCATACTTGTAGCCTTCTAGATTTGATGATCTACGAGGATATTAACATTAGGTGAGTTGTTTATATTGTGATATGAGATTGGAAACTCTCGATATAATTTAGTTTCATTAAGTTCTAGAGATATAGAAGCATCCCCTAGCCTCCTCCATCAATCTATATAAAGAAGGAATTCCAAGGGTGAGAGGAGGAATAATATACATTAGACTTCTGATGCATAAATTTCATAGGAGATATTCTTCAGGATTTGGTATTTATACCTAGTAATCCTTAATTGTGTGAGGAATAAGGGCGAGATGGATAAAGGGCCAAGGAAAACTTCAATCATGAATTAAGGTAAAATACATTAATTGATGTACCTATTTCTCCACTATTAATATAAATCTACACAATTTCCCCCTTCCAATGTCATTGTACTTAGTCATAAATGATAGACCTATTCTTTTGTTGAGTATATCAGATTAGACGTATATTATATTTGAATTAATTAATTCTTGAAGAGCTTTTAGGATTGGTATTTTTTTCCCCCTTATGTGCAGGAAGAAGGTTGCATGAGATGGAGCTGGATCTTTGGAGTTGCATCAGCTAGGATTATGTAAGGACAACCATTAGAGAAAAAGTATGCCATTCTAATTCCTAAAATTAATAAAAATAAATTTGATATACGTAGGGAAGACTATGTAGTGGTCTATCCTATAGTCTGTCTCATATCACAAGTATATCTAAGGGAGTGCTCAACTATTTACAGAGGGGATTTCTCCACAACATCTTCTCTTATGAATATACATATATATAAATTATCTCTTTTAGAGAACTGTGAGATCAAATGATAGATTCAAGAGATATTATAGAAAGGTCACATTCAACCAAATTTCTCACCCATAGGAGCCTATTTTTTCTTATTTAGAAGGAGGATTGGACATGATGATCCTATAAATAGCCTTGAAAAGAGTCATAATCAAGAACCCAAATCCCATCCCCTAGATTCACAATATTCTCAATAAAAAAAAGGTGCCAATAGTTAAGCTAGATTGGTATTAATTTAGTGTATCACCATATACCAATTGATTGATATAACTTGTGGAAGACAACCTTAAATTATAAGGAAACTCTCTTCGAGTGGTTGGTTATGCCCTTTAGCTTAACTATTGTTCACAAGGATTATTGACGATATTTGTTCCCTTCACCAATTCCTTTTTTGTCATATATTTAATGACATCATCATCTTTAGGGGAACATGGGATATGCATTTGGAGCACATTCAACAAGTGGTGAATACCTCATTATGACATATTAAGCCATAAGAAAACTTATAGAAGTTTTCATTTGGAATGTAAAGAATTCAATATTTCGGATACATCATGGATGAGTGTGGTGTGCATGTAGAATGATTCAATATACAAGCAATCAAGGACTACACAACCCCAAACACACTAATACATCTCCATAGCTTATTAGTTCTTGCAAAATTTAGTGCATGTTCATGTTGGGTTTCTCTCATATCACTTGGTCCTTTATCTATTTGACCAAGGGAGGAGTCAATGCAATGTTTTTTGGGGTCAAGGAATAATATAAAGAAATTGAGGAGACAAATCGTTTTCTATGCAAGACATTAGTTCTAGTTTCAACAATGGAAGCATTATATTCTGGGAAAGGAAATGGCCATCCACGCTTATTGTGGGCCTCTATAATTTATGTAGACACAACGCAAGTTGTATTACCACTACCTTAAGAATAGATATGCATTACCTTAAAAAATTCCACATGAGCATTAGTTATAAGAAGGGTGTTACACATCAAAATCACTCACTTTGATAGTGTCGCAAGTGTCATCATTACAAGTGTTTCAAGTGTCGCATTTTGCTCACAAGGTCGCAAGTATTGCATGTTGCTCACAAGTGTCGCAAGTGTCATGCTACCATGATGCCTATGTCGTGCCTATAATGACATGAGAAGGACACTTGAAACACCTCAAACATCTGATTTGGAAGAGGAGAAATGAGTCAGCAGGCTTGCAAACCTTTTTCCATCTGAAAACACCTCAAAAACTGATTTTTTGGAGAGGAGCGCTCCCCCTTACACTATCTCGGAGTGCCGGCGCTCCCCCTTACACTGTCAAGGAGTGTTATAACGCCCCCCTGGCCCTTTTAAGGGAGCGCTATAGATTTTGAGAGCGTTGGCACCCCCTAAAGCTTACTAGGGAGCGCTACAACGCTCTGATGGCCTTTTTGAGGGAGCGCTACCTATTCTGGGTGGTTGTTAAGCTATTGAGATGAATGGGGGAAGCATCTTTTCATTCTTGGAAGGCAGTTGGATTCAAATCCCTAGTCCAACCATGATCCTAGGGCAGATCCTCAACTGAAGGAGGAAAATCCTCACCTTCCCCAAGGATATCTCAAGTGGTTAAAGCCTCTCCAAGGATATATAAGCAAGCTTTCTAATGGTGAAAGGAGACGGGGAAAAAGGAGAATCACACCAAACTTATGATCTCATAAGTGGTGTTGGAACAGAGCTGATGGGGGAAGAATTGCTAGCATGAAACCTATGATCTCATAGGAAACACAGAGTCAGCCAAAGGAGAAGTGATCAGTGAAGTTGTTGTCAGCCAGGTTGTGGATCTTTCGAGCAAGGGTTATACGAAGGGGACTTGACGAAGCTGTCCCATTCGCATCTACGATTGTAAGTACTGCTATCGTTATTCTCATTAATATGACACGCTTGGCCTGTTTCTTTCTAGTTTGTGTCTGATGTTACATGAACTTATCATTAATTGATAGATTTATTTTCAAGCTAATGTCAATAGAGTAGGAAGTAGTCGTATCTTGTTTGTCTGCAGAACTCAGCGAGGAGAAAAGGATTGGAGCGCAACTCAGAGCGTGCAGGGATAAACGCCGATAAAGAGGTAATTTTGTTATCCTTCCTTCTCATGTTTTAGTTTAGATAGATTTGAAAGGAAGTTAGTGTCCACGTTAAGCATTTTTCTGTCTAGGGTTAAGGTCAAGCTCTTAGAGGCTATCTACCTGTCCGCAGGGAGATTTTCCTACAACAGAAACTGGCGACCATACTGGGGAGATAGCCTCAAATCGAAACTTCTTGTTTGGATTTTTCTCCTCATTGACCTTGTTCTATCCCTTGATTGTTTCAGACCTGGTTCACTCCTCTTTTGAGTAGTTTCATGAGCTGATTGGCTCCTTACCTCATCACACTCAACATAATTATCGAATTTGAATTTCAATTTTTGGAATTTTTTGACATTTTTTGGAGTTTTAGACCCTGGCGCCCCTGTCCTAGTGTTAAAAGAGCGCCAGTGCTCCTCCATAGCTTTGCACAGAGCGCTATAATGATCCTTGCCTTTGGCAACAGAGCGCCAACCCTCTTTGGCTCAAAAAACCTTCCAGAATTGCCCTGTTAAGGTTTTGCCTCTGTGTCTCCTCTGCTGAGTGACCTTGTGAGTCAATGTTTATTCCCTTTCAGCCTTGACATCTGTCTTTTTGAAGAATAAACATCTTGTTAGTTGGATCTTGTAGCCTTCTTCACCATTTTCATTGAGTTTTTCCTGTTGAGTGAAGTTCGAAACCCGTGCATTGTTTTTCTCTCCTCATCAACTGAGTAGAGACCCTGGTGAAGGTCATCAAAGGCCTACAGACCTCTTCATCTCGATTTTAGTCAAGATCATTGTTCTTCAACTTTTTCTTTTGGGTGTGAAGTTTGTTTCCCTCTTTGATTGTTTCTTTTCTTTCGCTTTTTCGTTTTAATTGCTACGAAAGGGTGTATTGTTTGTGTGACTTTTTCTTGTGCTAGTTTGGTTTTCATTCATACCAAGAAGATACTTAGCAAGACGAGCATTGTGTTGTATTGATCATCATTCATACGCAAACAATAAAAGATATCTTCATGATTGATTGTGCATATTAGAAGGCATTTAAAAGTTTTTGCATTACATCAGGATTTGATTGAGAAAAAGAATCCTTTGAGGGCATTCTGTATTTGTGCTTGTTAGTGAAAAGAAATTTCTCTCTCCCTTAGATAGATATTCATCGAAAAAAAATGACTGCTTATGATATTTGATGCATTATTTGGGTCCGAGTCATAATTACATTTGTTTCACTTCCATGCACCCATTTGCGTAAAGAACAGCCATAAAATCAACACTAATTAAAAGTTATCTAGAACTTTTTCTTTTCTAGGATCCTCCACCAACAGTAGACTAGGCTTAGTACTTTGGATTAGGGCTGTGAGAATAACTCTCCAAAGTTTCTAAAAAAAAGAGTAGCATCCTGAGTTAGGGAGAGTCAAATCTAGTTATCGTATAAGTCTTCCTGGGATCCCCCTCTCACACAGGGGTTACGCACGAGGTCGCATTCGAGTAAGCTATGGGGACTAACCCTCCGTGGTTTAACTGGTTGTGGTGGTCGGATTGTATTATGGGGATCACTTTGAGGTAAATCCACAACTACTGCGTGGAAGCCTTTTAGTTGATTTCGGGCTTGATACCCTGCCCGTACGTTCAGATCGGACTGTCGACTATTCCCGCCCAGGGGCTGACTGCGAATTGGTAACCTTAGTGGCCATAATATTTAGGGTCTTACACAAGGTGACGGTGACGGGAAGTCTCACTGTACCTGGGGCAGACATTGGTCAAACTCACTCGGGCTCCTTGGAGGGTAAATCCACAATTATTGTGTGGAAGCTTGCACCAAGGCGTAAGTCCATTAAGCAGGTAGCCATTGTAACTGTTCCACCCTATCCCCACCCCTTCTGGACTTGATCATGCGATGTTGGATTTCATCACCAACTAGTACGGTCATCGAGAGAAGGTCATGTTTGCTTGGTTGTGATTCTTAGATTCTATTAGCGTATGTTGTT
>ML788380.1:103369-125748 GCA_009831015.1 Picea engelmannii
AGAGAGGGTCCTCCAAGAGAATATCAACAACATAAAAATACAAATGAATTCCTTGAAGATGTAGTGCACCCATGGCCTCTTTTTATAGCACAACTTTGAGGTATTATGCAACCAGCTTTTAGTGTGAACAAGGGGCTTTTTAGGGCACCTTTAGGTCTTTGACCAACCACCCAGTCGGATTCAGCCGAGATTTGGATGTCAAATCGACTTGGAAGTTGAACCAGAAGTGGGTGGGAGGCCGACCAACATCATAAATGTGTCGTTCTGAAGTGTGCGTGGCTTTTTGCATCCACATTCATGCATCGGGCACATGTGCACTTTTTCGACATTTTCGACTTGCACGCATGCATGCACTCCCTGTATATCTTTAGCGCATGCTGATTTTATAACATGTTGTATAGTTTTGGACCTTTTGGAAATGCTTTTTTGGTCATTTTTGGTCCATGGGTGAACTAATATCTATTTGAAGATGTTGGATTCCTGTAACCATTTGCGGACGAAATTTCAGTGATAACACTCACCGTCGCCTTTAGCAATGAATACCTCTTTCCCTGGTTTGGTATGGGTCTAGTGAAAAAGGTTATGTACATTGGTTCCCTCCAGCTCATAAAGGTTATGAGTGTGATCAACCATGAATAGTGAAACTTTGTTCCTAGATCCTATGCATCCTTGCAGTAGTCCAAGAACAAGTTCAAGAGGCGTGACACCCAGCTCATTGAGGTGCCTTCTACACACTGGGCTGCAACTGCAACAACTCCATCTGGGACTTCCTACCTGCGGCATTTTCTTAGTAGCTTGCAGGGTAAGAATTTTATGCCCAATTGTGTGGCTGCATCATTGATCCTCTTGATTATGATCCCTCTTGTCCCCATGTTGGTGCCATACTTCTTCTTCATCTCTTCTGTTAGCACTTTCTCCTTGGTTTTGTCATCCCAAAACAATGTGGGATCCATACCCCGAATTGGTAATCCTGTTATGTTAGCAATAATCTCAACGGCTATGGGCATGAGCTTGTCTAGCCATATGTCCCCTCCATGTGTGACTGCTAATAGTTGTTTGACACACGTTGTTGTGTACTGGCCTCTACCAAAATGGGGTAGGTCCAATAGACCTAAAATTCTTGTTTTCTCCCACCTAGTTGCCCACTGGTATGGCTGATTAATCGGTTCTCCAACTTGATTTGTGCCCATAGTCTATATAAATACCCTCTTCGCAAGTTCTGGGAACTTGTCTTCATCTGCTACATCATGGTTTAAGTATTTGAGCTTCTCGATATGACCCAGTAGCTCTGGTCTTACCTGTACCTCAGTTGGTATGCATGGTAGAACAATTTCTGTTGTCGGTTTCTTGCGAGCTGACCTTGGTATCTGTATCTTGTCTTTCTACTACTGTGGTGGCTGGCTCAAAGTTCTAGCGGCTTCTGGTTGCTCCTCTGTATACCATTCCAACCAAGCTAAGACATCTTCACCCTTTTCCCCAGCTGGGTGGCCTGAGATGGTCATTTGAGACTCGTCTGGCTCTACTGTTGTTGTTGGCTTCAACACTGTGCCATTAAATTTCAGAGTTTCTTCTGTATTCTCTGGTTGCACCTCCTTCAGGGTTTCTGCTTCCTAGTTTTGTGGCTCTTGTACCTCCGATGGTATCTCCTGACTCCTGCCCTATGGTGTTGGGTATTGGATTTATTCCAGGATGGGTGTAGGTTTTATCAATGTTGTGTCTAGAGATGGGATTTTGTCGATATTGACGATCTCTGATGGCTTTTGTTCACCTTTGTCTGCCTATCATAGTGACCTGGTTTGAACTCTGGTTTTCTTGGAGGTCTAGCTTGCTTCTGCCTTCTTGGGTGGTGCCATGGCAATGAATGTCAAGTGTCTGCTAGATTCAAATGGTATCTGTGATCTCTATGAAATCACACTGTGCTCTTTAGCCTATGTTGCTCTGTGTCTGTTTTCTTTTTGTGAATAGACTATTGGATACCATGTCCATGTGTTGTATGGTTGTCCCATGAAGCTTGTTGAGGATGATTCCTTGATTATGGGTCTAATGCACCTTGATTATTGGTTCAATACATCTCCATCGGTTTCATAATTCCCATTACTTTTGTTTTGCCATCTCCAATTGGCACGATTAATGTGATGTCCCATCGGTCTTTACCGTCTTTTAATTCTCCCTAGTGTTGTCAGGTCGTCCTTCTTTTGCTGACTTTCCTTTTCCCGCTTTTTTCCTTTTGTATGTAACCATTGTTCTTCACTGAATTTGTGTTTCTAAATTCGTGTATAAAGTACCACATCTGTAGCCAATATTTATCTTTATCGTTCCTTTCCTATATCCACATTTTGTGTCGTGTGGCCTGGAAATTGGCGATGCCCGCATATTGCACGAAAACTTCTGGTGTGATTCTCCACATATCGAAGATGGCTTCTTATAGGTCACGTAGGTATTCTTCGAATATGGATCCATTCATCCTCTTGTGACTAGCACTCATCGTCGCCTTTAGCAGTGAATACCTCTTTCCCTCATTTGGTTTGGGTCTAGCGAAAAACATTATGTACATTGGTTCCCTCCATCCCATAAAGGCTATGAGAGTGATCAGCCATGAATAGTGAAATGTTGTTCCTAGATCCTATGCATCCTTGCACTCATCCAAAACCAAGTTCAAGAGGTATGATGCCTAGCTCATTGAGATGCCTTCTGCTCACTAGGCTGCAACTGCAAGAACTCTAGCTGGGACTTCCTCCCTGTGGCATTTTCTTAGCAGCTTGCAGGCTAAAACTTTCATGCCCAATTGTGTGGCTGCATCATTGATCCTCTTGATGATGATCCCTCTTTTTCCCATGTCGATGCCATACTTCTTCTTCATCTCTTATGTTAGCACTTTCTCCTTGGTTTTGTCATCCAAAAACAATGCGGGATCCATACCCCGAATTGGTAACCCTGTTATGTTCACAATAATCTCAATGGCTATGGGGACGATCTTGTCTAGCAATATTTCCCCTCCATGTGTGAATGCTAATAGCTATTTGACGCATGTTGTTGCATACTAGCCTCTGCCAAAATGGGGTAGGTCCAATAGACTTAAAATTCTCGTTTTCTCCCACCCAGTTGCCCACTGGTATGGCTGATCGATCGGTTCTCCAACTCGATTTATGCCCATAGTCTATATAAATAACCTCTTCGCAAGTTATGGGAACTTGTCTTCATCTGCTACATCGTGGTCTGAGTATTTGAGCTTCCCCATATGACCCAATAGCTCTGGTCCTACCTTTACCCAAGTTGGTATGCATGGTAGAACAATTTCTGATGTCGGTTTCTTGCGATCTAACCTTGGTATCTATATATCTTCTTTTTGTTGCTGTGGTGGCTGGCTCAAAGTTCCGGTGGCTTCCGGTTGCTCCTCCATATACCATTCTGGCCAAGCTGAGACATCTTCACCCTTTTCACCGGCAGGGTGGTCTGAGATGGTCGTTTGAGACTCGTCTGGCTCTATTGTTGTTGTTGGATTCATCACTATGCCATTAAATTTCAGAGCTGCTTTTGTATTCTCTGGTTGCACCTCCTTCAGGGTTTCTGCTTCCTGGTTTTATGGCTCCTACACCTCCATTGGTATCTCCTGACTCGTGCTCTCCGGTGTTTGTTATTGGATTTCTTCCAGGATGGGTGTAGGGTTTATCGGTGTTGTGTCTGGAGATGGGATTTTGTCTATATTGACGATCTTCGGTGGTTTTTGTTCACCTTCTTCTGCCTGTCCTAGTGACCTGCTTTGAACTCTGGTTTTCCTGGCGGTCTGGCTTGCTTCTGCCTGCTTGGGCGGTGCCATGGCAATGAATGTCAAGTGTCTATTGGATTCGAACGGTCTTTGTGATCTCTATGAAATCACATTGTTCTCTTTAGCCCATGTTGCTCTGTGTCTTTTTTATTTTCATGAATGGACTATTGGCTCTCGTGTCTATGTGTTGTATGGTTGTCCCATGGAGCTTGTCGAGGATGCTTCCTTGATTATGGGTTTAATGCACCTTGATTATTGGTTCAATACATATCTAACGGTTTCGTACTTGCCATTACTCCTACTTTGTCATCTCTAGTTGGCGTGATTAATGTGATGTCCCATCAGTCTTTGCCATATTTTAATTCCCCCTAGTGTTGTCAGGTCATCCTTCTTTTGCCGACTCTCCTTTTCCTGCTTGTTTCCCTTTGTATGTAATCGTTGTCCTTCACCGAATTTGTGTCTCTAAATTTGTGTGGCCTTTATACCTCTGGCGCATTGCACCCTCTTTGGTTTTTTTTCCTTTTTGTTCTTTTTCAATTTATTTTTATTTTTATTTTACTGTGCGGTGGATGATCGACTGTCCTTGTACAAATTCAGTCAGCTCCCATTGATCATTCCTCTAATTTTTGCGCCTGATAAGTCTCTTAACTATATAGCTCCTCCATTGGCAATAGATTGTACTTCGTATGGTCCTAACCAATGCATTCTGAGCTTTCCTGGGTGCTATAGCGATTTGTTGCCATACCTCAGAACTAGATCTCCTTCCTTGAACGTTTTCTTCTTGATGTGTCTATCATGCCAAGCTTTGTCTCTTTCTTTCTGAACTTTTTGGTGGAATCCTGCTAAGATTCAATCTTCCTCCATGGTTAGTAACTAATTCAGTCTCTCCTGTACTGTGCCTCGTTGTGTCATTTGTGTGATCGCTGCTACACGCAAACTTGGTACTAAACATTCTAGCGGCACCATTGCTTCTTGGCCATAAACCAGTTTAAATGGTGTGTGCCTCTTTAAATTTTTTCATGTAGTCCTGTATGCCCATAATATTGCGATTACTTTGAGGTCCCAGTCGTCCCTGTTGACGTTATAGATATTTGTCAGTGCGTTCTCTAGAATTTTGTTGAAGGCTTCCACTATGCCATTTTCCTGCGGATGATACAGTGTGCTCTTCAGGTGATGGACTTCAAACTCTTCAATCATAGTGCTAATGGTGTTGTTTATGAAGTGTGTTCCTTGGTTGCTCATCAAAACTCTTGGGCATCAAAATCGATTGATGACTTGTTCAAACAAAAAGTGTGATGTTGTTTCTGTGCTGTAATCCTTTACTGGTGTAGCTTCCACCCATCTTGTTAAGTATTCCGTCGTGGTGATATTGTACCTTGCTCCTGTTATTTTGGTTGGTGGGTTGATTGGACCCACAAAGTCTATTTCCCACTTGTCGAATGCATGTAATGTTACTTGTGGTCATAATGGCATCTCGTCTCTTCTGTTGGGTTTTCCTACCCTTTTAAAGACATCGCATGTTTGACAATACTCCTTCGAGTCTCTATGAATCGTTGGCCACCAAGGTCCTTTGCACAATACCTTATGCACGATAGCTTTACCTACATAATTCCCTCCTACTATTCCCTTGTGGGATTCTGCTAAAACTCTAGGTCTTTCATGCTTTAACATGTATCTTCGCAATATGCTATCTGTGCCCATTTTATATAAATGTCTTGCAATTAGTTGATAGTCAGCAGCACAGACTACTAGGTTTTTCTTCTACGCGGTGCTATATTCTTGTGGCACAGTAACTGTACTCAAGTACTGAATGATATCTGTGAAGTATTCATCAGAAATTTGTACTGAGAATAGTTGTGCATCCAAAAAGTTGTCTTCTAAATTCATATGTTCTTCTCCATTTGTGACCCTTGATAGGTGATCAGGTCCTACGTTCAATTTTCATGGCTTGTCTATTACTTCAAAGTCAAATGCTTGGATTAGTAGTAAGCATCGACAAATTCTCCCCCCCAAAACTGGCCTGTTGACTAGGTATTTCAGGGCTGAGTGATCTGTGAAAATCTTAAAGTGTTTTCCCAATAAGTAATTCTGGAACTTTTGAAGTGCATAGACCATATCTAGGCCTTCTCTTTCGGTCATGTTATAGTTATGTTCGGAGTATGATAACTTTCTTCTCACAAATGCTATCAGGTGATCCAAGTCTCCCGCTACTGGCTACGCCAAGATAGCTCCAAGTGCTATAGATGATGCATCTACATGCACATGGAATGTCTTCTCCCAGTCTGGAAATACTAATATTGGTGTGGTGACCATCTTTTCTTTCAGGGTATCCAGACCGTGTTGACACTCGTCGTTCCACTGAAACTTTGTATCCTTTCTTAGAAGCTTTTCCATTGGTGCAATGATCTGTGCATATCCTTTGATAAATTTCCTGTAATAACCTGTGTGTCCCAACATCACTCTTAGCTAACAGACTTTTTTTGGTGGTGGTAAGTTAAAAATCACTACAATCTTTGCAGGATCTAATAGTAAACCATGGTTTCATACTATATGGCCTAATAGTATCCCAAACAATGTTCCAAATATACATTTATTTATGTTTAGTGATATCTGACATTGTATGCATCCTTCTAGCATCAGGTGTAAGACTTATGCATGATATTTCAATAAACTATAGACTGTCCAATCATCCATGTATACTTCAAGAAACAGATGGATAAATTCTTTAAACGCTATGATGACCACTCTGGAGAATATTGTTGGTGCATTCTTTATTCCAAACAACATGATTGTGTACTGATAAGATCCCCATTTTGTCACAAACGTGGTCTTGTATATGTCCTCATGTGCTATCTTAATCTGATGGTAGCCTGAGAATCCATCAGTGAATGAGTAAGCTTCATGCCCTCCCACGTTCTCTAACACTTCATCCGTGAAAGGTGTAGGGAATGGGTCATGTAGGCATGCATCGTTCAATTTCCTCAAGTCGACACATATCCTAATCCCTCCTTGTTTCTTGTCTTGTACTACCATCGGGCTTATCCATTCTGACTCTTCGACTGGTTCTATGATGTCGGCTTCGAGCATCATGTCGATCTCAACTTTGACTTTATGATTGTATATGGGGTTCAGTCTATATGGTTGTTGTCTGATCGATCTTGCTTCTGGTCTGAGTGGTATCTTCATTTCTCCTAGCTCTCTGGCTATATCTTTCATCTTTGTAAATGTTGTGGGAAACAGGTCACTGTATTCGTGCAACAACTCTGTGATGCTTTCCTCTATTTTCTCATCCCAGTAATCTCCAATGCTAGCCATTTTGGGATGCTCGATTGTCCCAATGTTGAATTTATTTACCTTGATCGACATGGAAATGACTTATGATGCTATGGGTGGTCCTTCCACATCTCTTTCAACTTCTACTTCTTCAATCTGAATATCACATGGATCATCTTCATCTAGTGCTTTTGCTTGTACGTGGTAACAAGACAACAGTTCCTTAACTGTTTGTTTATTCCGTTGTTTCTCTTTTGTGATCAATTCTACTTCTATCTCTTTGATGAATATTACTCCTCTTATATATTTAAGGGTTTCATATATGTTGGGGTTCTCATGTTTGAATGAGAAAGTGATTGAAAAATTTTGTTGCAACGTTGTACAGGTCGTAGTTACTTTGCGTAATTCCTGGTCTGTGTACCAATTCGCTCATATTCCCTCTAGAGTGTGTATGAAGTGATGAGGCCATTCCTCTGGTGGTGTCAATTTCCACAACGTTCTGCACTTCTCCAAGTGTTCCGTTGGTGCCCCTTGTCCATCATACCTCTGTTTTTTGTTTTTTTTCTATTCTACGCTGAACCTTATGCGCAGTAACTGCTTACATTAGTATCGTTATGTAATTGTCTCTTTGTGTGTGCCCCACCATCTTGTCGGTGTGGCCTTTAGTGGTAAATCAAGTGCTAGCAATCTCTGATTTTCTAACACTGTGTCTTCACACTGTGTCAAGAATGTTTCCAAATCATTTATTCCATGGAAACTAGGTTGTTCTCTTACTTTTTTACCTACCCATCATACTATGCGATCTATTCTTGCACATATTCTTGTGGAGACTTCGTGTAGCCTCTGTTGCCAGTTTTCTAAACCGGTGTCTGAATCTGTCGCACGTGAATAAATGCTTCGCCAAATGAGTACCCCATATGCAATTGGGTTTATGTAATACTAATCGTGCGCAGTTGTTCTGTACAACTAACCGATTTCCTCTAAGTCTATGCAAGTAGGTTCTACAAACCTTTCCCCTTCTGATGGATCTAATGGCGCGATGAACCTGTATTCTCCTGACTCAAATGTCATTTTCCTGGTCTTTAAGTAGATTATGGCCTGGTTGTCAAATTCCCAATCCAGACCAAGCAATGTTGGGTAACGTGTTGTGTCGTATACTATTTCAATGACTTCAAAATCTTCTTTAGTGCGCACTCCATCGAGATCTATTGTCACTCCTTTCAGTCTACCAATTGGTAAGACTCAGTGTTGGTTTGCCAATTTTAATTGAATAGGTGAATATCCTAATGTTGGCTCTCCCATGCACTGCCATGTCTTATTTGGTAATACATTAACTTCAAACCCTAGATCTAGTATAATTTCTCCCATATTGAAATCTCTGATGTTAGCGTTCAGTCTAAATTCCCTATTGGTTCTTCTTCCTGTGTGCAAGTGATTGGTTGTCTTTGGTTCTAGATTTCCTTCCACCTCAATGCTACATTTTTCTAGCATGTTTTGCAATATTTTCACATATGATGGATCACTTAATACCTTTACACATGATTGCAAAAAGCCTTTGATGGTACTTACTTGTCCCATGGGTTGCATCCCATTGGTATGACCCAATGATGGAGGCATCTTGTATTCTAGTGCTTTCTTTTTATGTTGAGTAGTTGAAGTCGATGTTGTGTCCTCCTTCTGAAATTCTTGTATTGCCTATTTAAAGATCTCCTTTTCCTTCTGCGCATCGAACTACTTCCTTGGTTCATTATTCTTCTTTACCCATTGATTCTACGCTGGTTCTTGTCCAATTGCATCAATGCCTTTTTTAGCTCCTCCGCGGGTAACTGTGTTGATGTTTCGTCCTTCATCCCTTGCTTTGACTGAAATCCACTGAATATTCTAGTTGTTCTCGTTCCTCTTTTCCTAAATATTTACTAGTAATGTCGGACACTCCTCTGTATCGTGGTCCGATGCGCGACAATACATACAAGTTGTTGGTGGAAGCGGACATTCCCTTGCATAATGTATTGGTTGTTGACAATTGTGACATGTGACTAGTCCTCTACCTAGTCCAAAACCTCTTCTGGCTCATCCTCCTCCTCTATATCCTGCTTGATCTCCTCTCGGTGCATTATACTGAGGTGCCTGATTGTAGTGTGTGGTATTGTATTGGGGTTGTGTTGTATTGTACTGTGGTTGCACGTTATTGTATGGTGGATGCGTAGTATTATACTACTGTTTCGTAGTGTTGTATGGAGATGGAACTTGATTAAACTGTGGCATTGCTTTCCCAGCCATCATTTCTTCCTGTACTCTATATGCGTCTGATGTCCTTTCTCTCATCAACTCCATAGTTCTACATTTTTTGTCGTTGTGGCCCACTGACTTGCAAAAGGTACAATATGAGCTCTTTGGGACTGTCTGGTATTTCTACATCATCGTGCAGTGATAAGGGTGATGACCCAGTTTCTTGCAAATTTTGCACCATAGTCCTCCTGGTGGTAACAGATTTGGCATTCCTATTGCCATATACTGTGCGAACGTTGGACATTTGTTCTTGTGGTGTCCTTCCATCCTACATGTGGTACACCAAACAAATTCTTGTTTGTCCTTGTTCTTATTTTGGTTTAGCTGAAACGTTAGATTCTTCAAATCCTCTTTCAGTTCTTCAATAGTTGGGTCTGTCTGATGGTACTGGTTTTCTTCCAATTACAGGGCTGCCTGCAGAGCCTCTGCCTGCATATGAATTTTTTGTTTTCGTAAAGGGTATTTTAAGTGTGGGAGTAATGATCTGACAAACAGATGTCGATGCTTCATATCAGTCATGAGATATTTTAAATTTCCCTTCAGTCACTTGAATATCTGATCAATCTCCCATACAAAATCTCCTGGTTTCTATCTTATTTCGATCATCTCATTCATGTACTGATCCTCTGAGATCATCTTTTGGAACTCATTTATCAGTAACTTCTTAATATCTGCCATTGTCATTGTCATCCCAGGGGCACTGTTTGTGTTTAGACTCATGTAGCAGTCTAGTGTGCGGTCTCTTAGCGTAATAGCTAGTTGCGCAAGTTTAGTATCTTCATCAATGATCTGTTTTGCTTCCCAGATCTTTACACAAATGAAAAAATGCTTCCTAGATCTTTGCACAAATGAACAAATGCTTCTTAGGGTAAAATTTTCAATTTTAGAATTTCTAAGGGAAAAATTAGTCCTCCTAGCAATTCACAAAATCACCAAATCTGAAGACAAAATAAGTCCTCTCAAAATCAACAAAATCAACAAAACCAAAATCAACAATTTTCATGAAAAACCTGGTCGCTTGCAAACCTATGGATGTCATCTGTATGGTCTGCTGACACTACTGTACAGACTATTGATGTCAATCGCACAGAACTACCACCTACCCAGAAACCCTCACATGTGCAGTTGTTCTACTCCCTCACACGTGCGACTATACGAACTGTCACATGTGCAGTTGTACATATCTGTCACACGTGTGACTGTATGGATCTATCACACATGCGATTTGTACAATTTATATTTTTCTTCCACACATGCAAAATTTCTCTCTCGTCCTCTTGTTCACATGTGCAACCTCTCCTCCCACATGTAGCTACCCTTCTAGGATGAAAATTTGAAGGTAAAGAGTGTCCAGGAACCCTAGGCTAGATTTGTCAAAGTGCATAATTTTCCTTGTTGAAATAACCCATCCTCTTAAGATAAGTACTCAGTCACTCATGCTAACTATATAATATCACAATGAGATTGTCATGATCTCTCGTCTCCTTTTATAGGAGTCCAAAGTGACTTTAGAAGCCCTTAGCTTACTCTAAAGAACCCTCCACTAAACTCAACATTAAATTAGAATTTTGTATTCCTCCATGTGGGTATGAAACCCCAACACAAGCCTCCAAATCCCATCAACAAACCCATGAAGACCTAAGCTCCAATCCAAGGGGTTTTCCACCAAAAAAAATAGTCCAATGTGGTGCCAATGAAGATTCCCACATACTCGACACCAAGGCCACTTATGGGAATACCTCTCAAAGCTACAAAATATCAACAAATATGACATATTAAACCTTATATGTTTCCACACACCGATTATCTCAACTAATGTGAGATTGTAAGTTGTTTTTATAAAAATATTTATGTTATAAATACAAATCCAAGCCTCACAAATTTTGCAAGGTATTTTTAAGAAAGTCGGTAAAAAAACATTGTATAATATTGCCAATCTAATTTATAATATATTAGAGAATGGAAAAAGCCAAACTTTTTCAAAATGAAAACTACAACCATTCCCAAAAACAAAATTTTTGCCTTAAAGAGTAATATCAGTAACACCATTCAAAGCCGTTTTTGTTTTCATTATGATAAATAAAAAACCCCATTACAACCTCCTAGACCTTGTACTCATTGATTATAAGCAAATCATTAACAAATATAATTTATGCATTTTAATATTTAGGAACACAATTAAGAACAAGAATAAATTCTACTCATTCATTATAAACAACATAAAAAATAACAAATTTAATATTTAGGAACACAATTACCAAGAAAAATGAACTGAAAATGAAAAAATAATAAATATAATTTGTTTGGTAAGTTTATTTGTTTTGATGTAAGGTTTAGTTGTAATTTAATTATTTTTTGAAATTTTGACTATGTAAATTTTTAAAATTAAATACAGATTTTAGACAAGGTTTTATAATGAAAATTTATAAACAAAATTGCTATTAAATTTAGAGATTTTTTTTAATAATATTTACAAACTATAACTTTAAACAAAATTGCTATTAAATTTAGAGATTTTTTTTAATAATATTTTTTTTTTATGGTTGTATAAAATAAATAAAGAAAAAGAAAAACTGTTTCAAGCGAGGTACTTTACCAGGTCACGGGTCTGAACAGATATATTGATTTATTATCATAACCAGTGCTGTAATCTATGTCCAATTCCAACGAGAAACAAGGTGACAAGGGTTGCAGGAAATAGTGCAATTTGTTTCAATTTTCTCGAACTTTGGGGCAGCACTTTTCAGCACTGGAAACATGTCGGACAGGGTGTCAGGAAATATAATGCTATTGGTTGTATCTATCATATTCTCCGTAACCTTTACATAGTTGTTGTTCGAATAAAGCTGAATATTACAGAACCATAAAAAAATATCTCATCTGTTCACATTTTTGTTTTGCTTTTTTGGTATCTGTTTATGGATATATGGTTTCCCAGACCACGTTTAGGTCAGGTGATTCCATGTAGATCTAAATTGCCCAATTCCAATAGCAGTTGTCAACAAAAATAAAATTAGTTTTTGTTTCATGGAATTAAAGATGTACATTTTGTTTAGTGGAATTTAGGATGATATATCTATTTTATATATATATATATATATTTGACTAATTCAGTATTGCTAATTACAAGTAAAAGATTATGGATCAAGTCTCAGACTAAATGTGGATATTGAACCTCCCTGAATATCCCCACCAGATTAAATTGTCAAAAATACATACCACCATAACTCTTTAAGTTTATTATAAGTTAACACCTTGTCAAAAATACATACCACCATAACTCTTTAAGTTTATTATAAGTTAACACCTCTCAAACTTTTATCTCCCATTACAGGGCTTCACATGATATATTCAGCAAARCTGCAGGACTATGTTGAAGAACGTTCTTTCACCACCAAAAATATATATAATGATCACACAAAAAACTGCTTTAAGAAAGGACATGCAATGAACCTAMSTAAAATACAATTAGGTCCGTGCATTGAAAGCTGCAAATGTATGGTGATGAATAAATAAAGCTGCAAATGTATGGTGATGAATAAATAAAGTTTTCTGCAAAGGCAACGAGCATTAGAGTCTCCCCATTCACTACTAGTTCAAAAGAGTTAAACGATCACGATTCACAAGTCAGTTGATATAACTAGCAGTGTTTATTGTTCTTCTGGATTATCAATATCTAGTGTGTTACTCAGCATTGAATGCTATTGTTCTTTTGGACTATCAATATCTAGTGTGTTACTCAGCATTGAATGTTATAGTCGGTGGCATAGATAGCAAGTGACATAGACAGTTGGATAAGAATTGATTACTATTGAGAATTCAATTGACATAACAAGCAGTATTTCAATTGATATAACAATCAACATTGACTGTTTTTATGGGGGATCAATATCCAACCTGCTAGGCAGCATTGAATGCTGCAGCAGGTGGCATATAGACAGTTGGATGGATCAGAATTGTTTTCAGATTTGACTACCTATACACCACCTATCCTAGCATTTAATATTGTGTTCGAAATTGTTTTCAGATCTGACAGCCTATACACCTACAGTAACATTCAATGCTGTGTAACAAGCTGAACCCGCTACTGAAATACCAAATGGTATTTGTGTCAGTTGCATACTTTAATCAAAAATTGGGACAGCACAGAACTCGTGGGCAGGTAGTATCAATCCCTCGAAACAGCTAATATATATAGTTCTGAGTTAGTAAGGATATTTCTTTTAGCAGATATTTTTTCTTGTTCCAAGAATATATGCAGGCGAATCCTTCCATGCCAACTTCCAAGTGAGTTTCTGATAAATTATTCACGTAAAAGCAGGATTGAGGGAGTTTTTGCAAGAACCTTCCGAGTTGCCACTTTCAATAATATCGAAGTTCATTCACCACTTTCCTGGGTTCTATCGTTGCTTTACTGCATTTTGCGCTCTAATTATTGTTATAATGCTGTAAAGCCAGCAAAATATTCCCCGCATATATCTTTATATGTTATATCCCCATAATATCTTATTAAAAGCAAGCTGATTGTGTCTTACTATTCTGCAATATTCTGTTTCCTGTTTTTGGAAATAACTGCACATTCAACATCTTCCTGTAATCCTGTGTTTATGAATATGTTTTATACTAGCACAGCTGCTAATTCGCGGCTGAGAATGCAGAAAGGTAGCCGCTGAGAACGTGTGTCTTCAATATATATTGAGAATGTGTGTTTCCAATATAAAATGTTTGTGGTAATTCGTCTCTGGGAACCTGGCAATTACATATCCTTATAGTAATTTTTTAATGTGATTAGGTAAATGTTAAAAAGTAAACAGGTTAACGGATGTCTTGATAAATGGAAGAAAGTTATGAACAATAAATCTGATCCATTGATTTGATTTTGGAGGACAACTAAAAATATGCCAACATCTTCAATGCATAGCCATCAAATTAAGGTTTAAGGTTAAATAAGATTAAAAGATCATTAATTGTGCCCATTGTCAATAGGTGTACACCTTTCGGGGTAATTAATATATTCATAAATTAAAAATTATGAATTCTTAAAATTACAATATTCTTCAATGTGTGTAATTATTTAGGAAAATGTTTGTACACAAATATATAATCATTAGTATTAATATAATATATAATATTTTGTTGTAAATATTTTTATATTATGAAATATAAATTTATAATTTACAAATTTATAATTTATATAATAATTAATTATAATATAAATATTTTTAAATGTTAATTGGATATAGTTTGGATAGTTGTGAGGAATGATTATTATTTTTATATCATTTTTTTTTTGTTTCAATTAAATATTCAAGAAATTATTTTTTTTATAAAAAACAAATAAAAATATTTTTAAATATTATTTTATTATTAATTTAATATATATTTATGGATGACCATGTAACTATATTTGTAGATGTATATCATGTATACTATATGCTAGTATGTTGATAGTGTGTTGTGTATTTTAGATGGGACAAGTATCAATTAGATATTACAGGTGTGTTCAAGACATCATGTTTAAAAATATGTTCACCATGTAATTTGTAAAGTAATGCAGGTTGATAATGTGTTGTGTATTTTAGATGGGACAAGTATCAATTAGATAGGACAAGTGTTAGTATTAGTTTATATGCTAGTATGTTGATAGTGTGTTGTGTATTTTAGATGGGACAAGTATCAATTAGATATTACAGGTGTGTTCAAGACATCATGTTTAAAAATATATTCACCATGTAATTTGTAAAGTAATGCAGGTTGATAGTGTGTTGTGTATTTTAKATGGGACAAGTATCAATTAGATAGGACAAGTGTTAGTATTAGTTAAGTGTTGGAGACATCATGTTTAAAAGTATGTTCACCATGTAATTTGTAAAGTAATGCAATTTATTTCTTAATAATAATATTTTTCTTGCATTAGTCTTAAGCATCATATAAAAGTGAAGTTGGTTTTGATGTYCTTAAGTAGTTGATGAATGGAATTTTGGAAAGCTCATAATTGTAACTTGTTATAAAGTAATTTTTCAATTGTAAAGTGTAAAGTGTTTCTTTTTGTGGTTAAGAGTTCGTGTTTTAGTTGTGTCTTAAGTATATGAATGGAATTTTGGAAAGCTTATTATTGTAATTTGTTATAAAGTATTTTTTTAATTGTGGAATTATGAATTGTTTGTTCTTTGTGAATAAGAGTTTGTGTTTTAGTTGTCTTTTTTGTGGTTAAGAGTTCGTGGTTTAGTTGTGTATTAAGTATATGAATGAAATTTTGGAAAGCTTATTATTGTAATTTATTATAAAGTATTTTTTTAATTGTGGAATTATGAATTGTTTGTTTTTTGTGAATAAGAGTTTGTGTTTTAGTTGTTATATTTGAGTAGAGGTTGGGTGAAGAATAAAGTTATAAATGTTTGTTGGGTGTTTTATGTGACTACATAAAGTGGTGCATGTGTGTTGATAGATGCTTTTTACTATGAGTTTCACTAATAATGTTAGGTGTGAACAATGTAATGTCATTTATTATATGCATTTTGAAGTCTATTGGATCTAGAGAATAATGGACTAGTGAAACCCAAGGAGTTTGGAGTTTTCCCATGAAAAATTCAATATGTAGCTTGCATGTTGAGGCCAATATATTATGGTGAAATTATTTGATTGACTATTGGTTGCTTCGTTGTATTTGGTTAGCGAATTTTATAATTTCTTAGAAGAAAGATCTCATAAATTGAAAAAGGAAAAATAATAAGTTATCCAACAATTTTAACAATCATTAGGCATGTTGAGATCATCAAAAGGTTTTCATAGGAAATATACATTCTGTTGGAATATTCACCAATTCTAAGAGGGGGGTGAATCAATATTAAGCACTTTTTGTCACTTTTGATCAGAACATGTAATCATCAACTTATCAACAATTTATCACTTATGATTTCATTTAATATATCATGAATAATGTCATTTAACATTTCATAACATATAACCATAGATACACAATACACTAGAATTTTACGTGGAAACTCAAATGGGAGAAAACCACAGAATGGTTTCTTATATATCAAAAGAGTACATTCATAGGAAGTACCAAATTCCAAATTCTCTAGCACCAACTGGAAGGAGGCTCCAACCTGAAGGAAGCTACAACTCCCCACATTCTCTAGCTCCAACTGGAAGAAGGCTACAAACATCTGATTTATATGCTCCAATCTAAAGGAAGCTCAAACTCCTTGTATTCTTCAGCTCCAACCCCCTTTCCTTGCCCCTTTCTTCCTCCCTGAAATATAAATGGAGACTCAACCTACCACTGCCACTGTCACTATCAATGATATTGATAATCAACTTGTCACTGTCATGTATATGTCATCATAAAACCAGATCTAATCTGTCATTGCCCTTGTCACTAATATTGATATCTCATCATCAACATCATCAACAACAAGACCATATTGACTGACATAAGTCAAGATCACCAAGAATCCAACATCACCAATATATGCATCAAACCATACACCAAATATGTGGCTCAATCCAGTGCCATAATCATAAACCATGTATCAAATATGAGCCTCAAACATATGCCATATCATTCAAATTTTGCTCCAACCATGTACCATACACCATGTCATCCATAAACCATGTACCAAATATATGTCAAACTATATCTCATGGAAGTACCATAACATGAATGATATACTTGAAACAATTTGCTAAAGATATGTCTCAAACATGTACCAAAACATCCATAACATACCTCAAATATGCAAACTTCTAAGATTCACCACAAGCTCAATTTTCCATTTTTTATTCTAAAATTTTTATTTGAGGTAATTATGTATGTATTGTCATCTCACAGTCTACAAAGTGCCAGAAAATAAGTTATAGCAAAAATGCCAAGATGACTTGCTTAAAACATATTTCAGGACCATTCAGGAACTTTGACTTCCACAGATCATATCTCCAAAAATTTTGCGAGACTATGTCTGAAATTGTAACAAAAAATAATCCAATAGATTTCTTCCATCACATAAAATTTTCAGTGTCTGAAACTTCTCATAACATAAGTTATAGAGAAAATCGCAAGCCTTCCTGAATTTTGGCCTATTATGGGGAGAAAACTTGTACAACATGCCATGCACTCAATATTTGATATATGATTCTGAAACTCACATAAAAGATACTATAGAGTTTCATGTTTCCATTGCAATTGGTCTCACATAATTTGTATCATTTATGAATAATCTATGACCGTTTTACCTGGAACACCTATTTGAGACTAGTTTCAGAACTGATAAAAAATATTATCTTCCACAGAGTGTATCTCCAAAAGTAAAATGACCCAGATGCTAAAATTTGTACCACGTGTACCTTTATAAGTCTTCTCAACTTCCTCTAAGTTTCTCTATCTAAATCATTCTAGAACATTTATAGAGGAAATGGTAAGATGACCTTTAAATAACATACCTTAGAATACATCATCACAAGACTTCATCTTCCCTTGGAATTTCATCCTTCTTCACTTCATCTTCCCTCTAAAATTTTCCTCAGATATACTTCGATACCTAAAATAAAAATCACTTGATTTTATGTCACAAATAAACTCCTAGGTTCCTTACTTATACTAGATATGGCACCCTCTTTTTAGGGATGACTTGACCCAAATAAAATTCAAATTAATTTTTAATGATTATTCCATTGGGGCCGACTTTACCAACAATATCCTTAAATATTTATTTTAATATTCATTGCAATGGGAATGAATTGTAACTTGTTGTTTGCTCCATGTTTTAGGGGCTGACTTGTAACTTTTTGTCCTTAGATTCGAGGCTTCTTCATTTTATTTTAGGGCTTCATCTTTAAGAGGGAAAATATCCTCAACTGTGAGGAACCACATGACATACCACCTACCATTGGAAATGGAACAATGAGGAATATCCATCTATGATGGTTTTACATGCATTTGCAATGTTTGTCATGGTCTTATTATTCAATCGACTTCTATCTCCATGACCACACTGTCGGGGCTTCTTAAAAACTTAACCACCTGGCCATATTTCTAGGGATTCTTGTAGAATTCTTAAAATATTCTTCCCATGAGGGCCATTCTTATAGCTATGCCACAAGGGGACCACTTTGGAGACTTCTTTAAATACACCCATTACTTGGAATATTTTTAGAGTTGACATCAATGATAACTAACTTTCCAACAATCTCCCCCTTTGGCATTGATGGAAACACTCATACTCCCCATGTTTCTCTCCCCATTTGAAAACAATGGAAAAGGGTAATTCCCTCTGAAAGTATGCTTTATTTTAACAATCTTGCTCCCCCTGTCTTCATGATTATAATTTTTCTCTATTGCAATTGTTCTTTTTCTCCCCCTTTGACATTAAGAGTAAATCCCTCTGAATATTTCTCTCCCCCTGTCTTGTTTCATGAGATTTCATGAAGATCAATGTGGGGCTTCCTCTATATGCATTATTTGCTCTCTTCTAGTGATTTTTGTCCACTGGTTCTTCATGTTATTGTAATCTATTGACGTATATGAAAAAAAATCATGTTAAGTTTCCTTTGTCACTTGATTTCAAGTATTCATGGCTTGTCATATTCACTGAACTGACATGAATGACATAATCATCTAGAAATCTTATCTTTATTGTATAACTCCTCTTGATGGTTTCTCTCTTCCTATCTTGTTTTTTCTTTCACTTCTTTCCTTCATATGACTAGATGGTCCCATCTATCAATACGCTTTTCTTGTTAGTCATATGATTTTATGAATATTCCTCTTACTGGAAATGATAACGAGTCCATATACCTTTCTGAAATTCATCATGAGCTCATGCACTCATCCATTGTTATGTACCTTTTAAAATTTATGTCAAGTATTGTCTTCTAGACCTGCCACATATCTCATGAATTCATCTATGTCCATATGTCATAACAATTTTTCTTGAGTCTGCTACTCAAATGCACACACTGTTGACCCATCTGTCACTTTACTATTATCAATACTTCTTTGAATCCACTACATCTACTCACTACATATTCATGCTTCTCAAGATGAATCAAATAATTACATTGGTCTGCTCAATCTGCAAACCAAAATCTACATGTCTGCAACATGTACACATTCTCGAATATTTACTTATTGTATACCTGCCCAAATACATGATTGGAATCCTTTATACAATCATGAATCTCTACCTTAAAAGTGTGTCAATGATTTTCTTCATAACTGGTAGTTGACTTCTTCATACCTATATGGAGCTGTGTTCTGAAAACCAATCTATCACAAGAAGTTTTTACCTCTTTCATAAGATCATTCATAATATTCCTTCCCAAAATATGAAAACACTTCAAACTGCTCAAAAGACAATTCTCTAATCTGTAATAGATTTTTCTTAGAAACCCCCCCTCTTCAATATTCACATTGTTGGGAGTCTCCAAGCCATATGGATTAGAATAATGGATGAAGTCACTCTAATGCAGAGTCATCATTGGCATATTCCTCTTTACCTATAGATTCATCATGATCTTGCACTACTGCAAATCTTGATAGTATGATTTCTTGGAGTTCTTCATTCACTTCTTCTTCTTGTTTTTTCTTTCTTCTCCAAACCTTGTATCTGATATTCGTGTTTTATTTCATGGAAGTATCCATCATGCTTCTACAATCACCAGCTATGTGTCCATAGTTGTGGAATTTGTAACATTCTTTCTTGAGCATTTCTTCCATAAGATTTGCAATCTACAACTTTCTGTCCAAAGTTATTACAAGTAAAACAATATTCATAAAAGAGACTTTGATACTTAGAAGAAAATGATACTCTTTGTGATGTAGTCCTTGAGAATTCATGTCCTTGCTAATCTTTTCTTCTATTGTTTCCTTCACAATGATTGAAGCTTCTTTGATACCTGGGGATAAAAGGCCTTCTTTGATATACGTCTCTTATGCATTCATTCCTCTTTGACTCTTGTTGACCATGATTCCTTCCTTTGATAATGTCTGCATAATTCTTAACCTTCTCTTCATTCTTCTTTTCTGGAAACATGTAACATTTCTCTTCAACTTTCATTAATGGATGTGTGGAGATTACTCTCTCTTCGACATTCTTGCCGGGATTGATACTTTCATGTTATTTACATGAGGCCTCACTTGTGTATCGAAGACCTATTTTATTGAATGGTGAATTTTGATAGCATTTAATAATTTTTATTACTTGAGATCTCTTCAAGTTCTTATGAGCTTGTCAACTTCTACCCTTAATGAGATGAATTCTTCATCAAGCTTCTCACAATCTTATTTTTCATTCATCATTTGGTTCCATGTTACTTATTTTGTTCTTATTGCTTCTTCAAGTTTGGTTTTTAAGGAGATTTTTTATTCTTCAAATCTTCTTTCTTGTTGACTAAATTCTACATCAATCTTGTTTAAGTCCTTAGATATTTCCTTAAGGTGACTTTTCAAAACTTCTTCTCTCTTAGTTGCTTCTTATTTTAGTGACACTATTTTGGCTTCCAAACACTACTTCTCTTTCAACTGATTTTTGAGTGTTTCTTCAACCACTTTGGCCTCTTCCAACTGAACTTTGAGATATATAATAATTTGCTAGACTTATTCATATTTTTCATTCATATTATGAGAACCCTCCTTTTGTTTGATCAATTATTCCTTGAGAGACTTATTTTATTTCCTTTCTTTTCTTAGATCACTTAAAGCACTGATTATTTAATCTTCAAGATTTCCTTCACCTTCTTCTTCTTCTAAACATATGATGATCTTCTTTCTTCTTGTTCTATATCAACATCTTCTTTATATTGATCAATATGTTTTGTTTGTATGATAAGAGGAGATTTATTAAAGTATAGATATGTAGCTTATCCCAAATATCTTTGGATGATGAGCATTGTCCCACTTTGTGTTTTATTGGATTAAATAATCCTTCCAGAATGAAATACATTGCTATTTTGTTTTTTCCTTTTTAATTCCTTCTTGGTTAAAGTCTTTATAGGCTTATTTAAAGCATTGTATCCTATCACAACTAAGTACCAAACATCATACCCCTGTGCATGTAAAAATTATTTCATTCTTGTGCTCCATATCTCATATTTATGACTATACTAACCATCAAACATTGGTGTTCCATTTTCTGAGTATCCATTATACATTATATACATTGTAGTGGTTAGAGTGATTCTGAAGGACTTGCTCTGATACCAATTGTTGGAATATTCACCAATACTGAGAGGGGGGGGGGGGGGNGGGGCTGAATCAGTATTGATCATTTTTTTTCCACTTTTAATCAAAACATGTAATCATCAACTTATAAACAATTTATCACTTATGATTGCATTTAATATATCATGAATAATTCCATTCAACAATTCATAACATATAACCATAGATACATAGTACCCAAAAATTTTACGTGGAAGCCCAAATGGGAGAAAACCACATAATGATTTCTTATATATCAAAATATTACATTAATAGGAAGCACCAACTTCCAAAATTATCCAACACCAACTGGAAGGAGGATCCAACCCCCTATTTATAAGCTCCAACCGAAAGGAAGATACAACTCCCCAAATTCTCTATCTCCAACTAGAACGAGGCTACAACCCCATGATTCACAAGATCCAACCTAAAGGAAGATCCAACTCCATGTATTCTCTAGCTCCAATCGGAAGGAGGCTACAAACCCATTTCGTTTCTCCTTAACTCCTCCCTAAAATTTAAATGGAAACTCAGCTTGTCACTTACATTGTCACTATCATTGATATTAATAATCAACTTGTCCTCAATATTCAACCTGTCACTTTCATAGATACATCATCATCATCATAATCAAACCATATCTAACCTTCCATTGTCCCTGTCACCATAGATGATTCTAGGGGTGAAATTTTGCTCATGGGCGAATTTAAGGGGCCTCCAATTTTTTATTGGGCGAATTTTTTGTATTAGAGTGATTTTTTTAAACTTATATCATTAGCCCGTAATTTATTTTAGGGGAAAAATCGTGTACAGGGTTAGCCCATGTTTTTAGGAGGGATAGAGGAAAAA
>ML788380.1:132580-181536 GCA_009831015.1 Picea engelmannii
GGACATGTTTGATCCTTGACATTGCAATAAATTTTAATGCTTCCCTTAATCAGAATTATCATTGTTGTGGGTTTAGAAGCATCTTAATCAAACTATTGGCATATGATTTCTTTATGTGGATGGCATCTGAATGATAACTAAGATACTTGCCCATTGTCCAAAGAAATCGGCATAGGAGGCAACGCAGAATTTATCCCAGAAGTAACAAGAATGTGTGCTTTTGATCCTTTCACTTGGCTTAATACTTGTGTTGAAGAATCTTTGATCTCATCAAGAGATCAAATAGTTTTTATGATTGCTAGAGACTTTTCAGACCCATATTGCAGAGGGAAAGAAAATACAATCAAACTTTTTTCCAAGCATTTTGCTGGTCTGGAGATAGTGGCATTAATGACTAAGACTTATCTTAGGCAGGAAATCAATCCATTATTACAATATATTTGCATTATTGTATCTAGGCTAGAAACGATTTCATTTTCATGGGAAAAATGTTAAGGCATTGTGAATGAAAAGAAGATTGTTATCAAGGAAATATTACAGGTGATCTACAACATGCCTGGGAACTGAAACTCAATGGTTTATTGATACTGTATAAAATACCTCTACCCAAAAAGACTAATATGCAGCGAGATCTATGCATCAAACTATACTTCTTTTTGATGCAATTTATTCAAGGACCTAGTGAGAGAGTTTTCATCATGGACATGTAGTGCACTGAGCTTGTTTTTTTAGGCATGCATTTGCAATCATAGCAGGCATTAGGAATATCATTTTGAGGATTGTTCCCAACATGATCATTAAAGGCATGTTGAGGGATATTGAAGGGCTTCCACTAAGATGGGTATCTAATGTAATAACCAATCTCCTATTTTTAAGGCACTGCTTCTACAAAAGAAAAGACACGTGTGCCACTTTGACTATTTTCTAGTCTTGGGCCTATTCGAGAGATCCTATTGATTTTATGGAACTTTGAACCTTATCTAACCAATTCCTATGAAATGTCATTCTACAACCAATTTTCAGCGCACATAGTGTAATTTTCCTGTTTTGCGCTGAAAACTTAGCTATATACTTTGTTTTTTCCTTTCTTGCATGCTTGATTGATTTCTGGAAGTCTTAGCAGCTGAAGAAGAGTTGGAGAAACCTTCCCTAAACATCATTKTCAAATGAGTTGTGGTTACTTTTAGTACTTACCAAACCATCATCTAAACTAATTGCTTGAGCCTTAGATTCCCTTTTTATTTTTTCTTCCTATCCTCCATAGTTTAGTTCCTTCATAAATATCCCAACAAGCTTTTCACATTGATCTCTCAGATGTATGGCATGTATGGAGCATGAAAACTGCATTTAAATCGACTAAGAGAATTTCTAGCTTTCAGGATCAGACTTCTTCCCTAGCTTGTTAAAGGCTCTTCCCATTAGTCATTGATATTTATCAACATTTGATGCCTCGCCCTTAAAAACTAAGCATTGAATACTTGACTAGTTATGACCAGCAACACAATTAATATTCTTACAAGACTGTGCCAAACTTGGTACCAAACCCAACATTGTCACTTTTTCATCCCTATCGAATGTCCATATGTGCCCAAATATCCACAGCTGCAAGATAAGATGACTTAAGGTTCATAATAATCTTATTTATATCATCTAAAATTTTGATGGTGTGCTTTTGAGCACTAACACTCACAACATTAGCAATAGACATCAATCAAATAACTTATCTCTTTTTGGCTATCACTCTCCTTTGAATGTTCATGCATACCCCAACCATATACTTAAGGATTATTTGAAGCTACTCTCAAGGCAATGCATGACTTGTCAAGGCAAAGCAAGACATGTCAAGGCAAGGCATGGCTTGTCAAGGCAAGGCATGGCATTTCAAGGCAAGGCAAGGCATGGCATGTCAAGGTAAGGCATGTCAATGCAAGGCATGTCATTTCAAGGAAAGGTATGTCAATGCAAGGCAATGCCTGTCAATCAGGTTAGGAAATTGAGGCTTTAGGTGAGGTCGTTGGAGGATCCCCTAAAATTTACAAGGTTTTATAATTTAGTGACAGATTCACCAATATTTTACAATATTTTATAATTCAATGAAATATTCACCAATATTTTACAAGATTATATAATTGACTAAAAGATTCACCAATTTTTTTATGTTCATTTTATATTATTGATAAAATAACCTTCATTTTTTCCTATGTATCACGGGGATTCTCCCATTTATTATACATATGAATTTAGGGGGGGTTCTTAAAATCACCCCTTCCTGTCACTGATACTTATATCACATCATCAACATCATCATCAACAAGACCATATCCACTCACATAATCCAAGATCACCAAGAATCCAAAATGACCAATAGATGCCTCAAACCATACACCAAAGTTGTGCCTCAAGCAAGTTCCATAATCATAAACCATGTATAAAATATGAACCTCAAACATATGCCATATCATTCATGATATTTTTCAACCATGTACTTTACACCATGTCATCCATAAACCATGTACCAAAGATATGTCGAACTATATCTCATGCAAGTACCATAACATCAATGATATACCTCAAACAATGTGCCAAAGATATGTCTCAAGCATGTACCAAAACATTTGTAACATACCTCAAATTTGCAAACTTGTAAGATTCACCAAAAGCTCAATTTTCCATTTCTAATTATGAAACATCTATCTAAGGTACTTCTATATGTATTGTCATACCTTTGAAAATTTCACAATCTGCAAAGTCCCAGAAAATAAGTTGTAGCAAAAATGTCAAGTTGTCTTGTTTAAAACATATTTCAAGACCATTTTGGAACTCTGACTTCCACAAAGCATATATCCAAATTTATTGTGAGACAATGTTTAAACATCTAACCACATATACTCTAATATATTTCTTCTATATCCTAAAAATTTCAAGGTCTGAAACTTCTCATAACAAAAGTTATAGCGAAAATGACAAACCTTCATGAATTTTGTCCTATTCTAGAGAGTGAACTTGTACAAAATGTCGTGTGCTCAATATTTGATATCTGATTCAAAAACTCACACAAATGATGCTACAAACTATCGTCTTTCCACTGGAATTGTTCTCACATAATTTGGATCCCTTATGAACAAGTTATGACTTTTTTACCTGGAAAACTTGTTTCAGACTAGTTTCAGGACTAATCAAAACCCTATATTCCACATAGTGTATCTCCAAAAGTACAAAAACCCAAAAATTGACATTTTTGTGACATGCACCTTGATATTTCTTCTCAACTACCTCCAAGTTTCACTATCTGAATCATTCTAGAAAACAAGTTATAGCAAAAATTGTAAGATGACCTTTAAATAACATACCTTAGAACACATCATCACAAGACTTCATCTTCCCTTGGAATTTCTCGCTTCTTCACTTCATATTCCCTCTAAAATTCGCCTTAGATCTAATTTTTTAACTCATATAAAAATCACTTGAGTTGATGTCACAAATGAACTCCTAGGTGCCTTATTTATACTAGATCTTCCACCCTCTTTTTAGGGTCGACTTGACCCAAATAAAATTCAATTTAATTTTTAATGATTATTCATTGCGGACAAATTTACTAACAATATCCTTAATATTTAATTTAATGTTCATTGCAATGGGGTTGACTTGTAACTTCTTGTTTGCAACACTTTTTAGGGGTTGTCTTTTAACTTTTTTTCCTTACATCTAGGGATTCTTCATGTTCTTTCAAGGCGTCATCTTTAAGAGGGAAAATATCCTCAACCGTGAGGAACCACTTGACATACCACCTACCGTTAGAAAAACAATGATGAGGACTATCCAGCTAAGAGTTTTTTACATGCATTTTCAATGTCCTTCATTGTATTATTCTTCAATCAACTTCGGGCTCCATGACCGCACCGTCGAGGCTTCATAACAAGTTAACCACTTGGCCATATTTCTAGGGCTTCTTGTATATTTCTTCAAAATGTATTCCCATGAGGGCCATGCTTAGAGATATGCCATAAGGGGATGAATTTGGAGACTTCTTAAAATACACTCATTACTTGGAATCCTTCTAGAGTTGACATCAATGAAAACTAACTTTCCAACACATTCCTCAACATACCTCAATTTTGGTGTTGGAGGAAGAGAGGTGCTTTCAAAGTATCAAAGGGAAAACTTGGACCCATTTTTTAACTTGTTGGATGTTTGGTTGCATAGAGAGTGTTGGTAATAACTACACATCCAATATCTATATGTGTCATCATGTGCGCACATGTTGTGTTTGTGCTAGTATGTTGTTCATGCATTTTACGTTTCAAATAGGAAAAGTGTTAGTTAGGTAGGAGTAGTAAAGTGTTGGAGACACTATTTTTCCAACAATTCCAAGGAATCTTTTGTGACATGGCCTACATCATGAAAATAACCGCTAAGTGCATGGGGCTTGGTATAGAACCATGCTAGGAGGATTTCCTCACCACAGTTGAAATAGATGGGCTTCCTACCTCCTCCCCCATTGTTCCTCTACCTCTTCCTATTCCTCTTTCATATCCTCTTCTCTAGCCTCCCTAGAATCATCCATGATCTCCACCCTTATTATCCTCTTAAACCCGATAATTGTTTTGGATAAAACCATCCTAAGGATGAGATATACCTTCCTTGGATCTACCTTTACCCAAGAGAGACAATGGGGCTAGATTCCTAAATGTTTTTCCCTATATCGAAACAAAAGGTTTCCTTTTATGCTAAGAAAGGGTAGAAAGGAATACCTTTCACTAAAGGTTGTCCTTTTGTATCCTCTAATGTTGTAGTCTTGAATATCCTATTGCATCTCCTTCAACCTGGTACCTACACACAATATGGAGATTAACACAAATATATGATTTCCTTATGGCATTAGTAAAACATAATTCCAATTCAAATTGGAAGCTTAATACTTGGTATATATAAAATATATATTTAATGTTTAATAAATTTATTATTCACTTCTTATTCAAATGTACAACAACGTATATAAATACACATACATGAGTAGATTCACATCTTTTTGTCTAAAAAGACTTGACTTTACATTAAAAATAATAATTATTACATTGATGATTTAATTAATAATTAATGGAACTATAATATACATAATGTATATTACAATTCATCCCTTCTAAAAATAAGCTTTGTCCTCAAAGCACGGGTAAACATGAATCTTTTGAATCTTCTATCATCTAACTAGTGACATTTCTTCACTAATTACAGAGTTTTTTTTTTAAATACATTTGCAATTGCTTCCAAGTAGTATGTGTTCTACGAAATAGCTTACACATCCTTAAAATTTCGTCTTTCCCGTTGATGTACATGAAGGAGCAGGGTATTTTATGCCCAAAAATTCAAGTAAGTAGCATTTAGACATAGTACACCTCCCAAGACATTGTGCAAAACCATGTATTGATTTTTTTCCTCAACAACCTGTGTGGTAGGGTTTCCATAACGTCCATATTCATAACTTATGTGTCTACCCTCCTAGAATGTAATCAATTTCGCAGTATTTTTTAAAGTGTATGTATATGTCTCAACAATCGGAGTAGCAATTGCATTATTAACTATAACATGTCATGTATTTTCACCAAAATGGATGGTGAGAATTCCAACGGGGTTTACAGAGTCCTTTTTCTTAGATATGCACATTGGACATGAATTTATATGATGAAACCATTTGAGAGTGCACTTTGAATTATAGAGGTGTTTGCATGGAATTTTTTTTTGCATGTTGTTCAATGGAAAACATTTCTTGACACATTGGGCAGATCCCTCCATCTTATTTTTCACTGTCTTTGCAAAAAATAACTACTAGTATCTCATTCACTGCTACACGAAGACTATTAGGTACCTCTTTTTCCTCCGCAGGACTACTAATTACTCATTCCCCTCCAAAGTTTCTCATGCCAATATCGATCATTTCTTATATGAAATCAACATTACACGTACATTCCTATAAATGTTGATTGATCTGGAGCCATGTGAAACTGGAATTCCATATAATTTGATTGGAATAATTGAATCCTTGGTTGCATTAGCAATAATATTTTATACATTGAACAACAATAATATTGTCTGGAAATGTAAATGTTGTGAGATACTATTCGATTTGAGTATTGAATATGAAATGATCAACGTTCTCCCCATGACATTGATCATTTAATTCACATATATCAATACTCTATAATAAACTCTCTACTTCCTGAGGTTAGTAATGGAAAATTAAAAACATTGTATTAACACTCACAATTAACACCAAATAGTTATCTTCTTCAAAAATCCAATCCTATTTATTTAACCATCTAATGGTAGGTCTCTCACCCTCTCTTTCATTGTCATCATACTGGTCTAATAATGTTCCCATGGATTTTTGTGCAACAAGTTTAATATTGTTATCTTCTTCAAACTCGACATTGGCTCGTTTTATGTCTGTTCCCATCATTTGATGGAAATAACAGTAGAAAGTGTCCTAGGAGTGGGAATGATCTTTAAATGTGAGAGATGTCCCATTGGATGGTTGGCTTATAAGTTGCTTGCCTCTATTACAAGGATTCTATGTGTTTTTCTGGTGGCAATTTTTATGAGTATGGATTCTAATACTTTCACCCTTGTCCTGATGTATAGACGAGACATCATTTTTTTCTTCATCATCATAAATCTCATAATAGCTGAAATATTGTTTGATTTTATTTACCCATATTTTTTCTTTTCCTTCATCTGATCCATGAAATTATGGAACAATAATCTTCTCCTTGGGAATGCCATTATTAGATGTCCCTATTTTAGGTAAGTAATGTGATTGGTGAAGCCCCCATTACGAAGTTGAGTTACATGGGATTCTAATCCAATTTGCAATTGATTTGAGATCTACTCTCATGTTGTGGTAATTTCTGTTGCACTCATCTAGTTCTTCATTTAATTTTTCAATTTTGGAGTCCAACGAAGTATTTACTTGATTTATAAGGCCTACGAAGAAATCTTTGAGGCCTTTTCTTATCTCCAGTGTTGGGAGAGTGTTGTCATCTGTATTTTTATCTGCTTCTCCTAGATTTCTCCTCATAATTCTCATCAAGGAGGAGGAGAAAGGGATCCATGAGGACGGGAGGGAAAATGAATGGTGGATTGAGATTACAAATGGCGCAAAGGGGAATGAGGGGGACAAAGCAGAAATCATGGAGGAGGATGGAGGGATCTACAAGGAGAGGAGAGAAAATGAATGGTGGATTGATATGAAGGATGGTGCGAAGAGGAATGAGGGGGATGAAGTATAGAATTATGGGAATGGAGGGAATTAAAAAACAAAAAGGAAATGGAAGCGAAGATGAGGTCACAAATTTGGAAGTCAAATAGAAGCGAGGAGGAGGAGAGTGAATGGAAGAAATAGGACGAAGGGTGAATGGTGGAGGTTTAAGAGGGTGGATTTCAAATGGTATCAAAGAGGGGGGGGGTGAATGGAAATGAAGAGGAGGTGATGATGTTGGTTGCAAACTACAGACGAGAGTGGGAGGAGTGGGACTGCGTGGGAGTGGGACTATGTGGGAGTGGGAGATCATGGGAGTGGAAGAGAATCTGCATTGGAGTGAGTAAGGGACCTCGAAGGATACAAAGATAATGTTCTGATACTAGGGGAGTGGAAGTGGGAGAGGGGCGAATCGAGGTCACGAGTTTGGAGGATGCAAGGAAAACGAATGCTTTGATACTAACTAGAATCATAATACTTGGTATATATAAAATATATATTTAATATTTAATAAATTTATTATTCGTTTCTTATTCAAATGTACACCAACGTGTATAAATACATGTACATGAGTAGAGTCATTTAATTTTGTCTAAAAAGACGTAACTTTACATTAAAAGTAATAATTATTACATTGATAATTTAAATAATAATTAATGGAATTGTAATATACAAAAGGTATATTACACAAATCTAACCTGATCTATTCAAGGAGAGAATATAACTAACATCTATAATTGAATGCAATCAATGTGAAAGGGGAAAACTATAGATCTATATCAATATAAAATGGAGAAGTACATCGATCTTTGCTATATTTAATGAATGATGCATTCCTCCTTATACTCGTTTCTCTTTCTCCTCGTGATATATTAACAATGAAAGGAAAACCTAAACCAAAGGATGAATTGTATGGAGAATATCCTCTAAAAATCCAACAATGTAACTCTGTAAATGATTCTTCCTCCTATTTCCCATAGATGGCCTTCCTTATATAGATTGGTGTATGAGGCTAGGATATGGATCTATATCTCTAGAACTTAGTGTACATCAAGTGAATGTATTTCCTAAGATCCTTGCATGAGATATCTAACTTCTATAACATTGATCTCCTTCTGAATCACCAACTCTAGTTGGATCCAGAGGTGGTTGTGACCTAGCATTACTGCAAGTAGCGACCGATCGTGGATGGAATTCTATGTAGCTAGTGAGTAGTTGCACTCTTTCAAGTAGTTTAGGAATAATCTTCCTCATAAATCACTAAAATCCAAGGAAAATTAGTGTGTCTCAATATTTTATCATCAACAAGTATCCCATGAGACTCTAGGGTGGAAAATAAGGTTGTAATAGATGCCCTTACTGTGTGAGGTCACAAGAGGAATGGATGGAAAAAACACATTACTATAATAGTCTCAAATGTGAGGCAACATGAGGAGAGAGATAAGATATTAAGAAGCCAACGATTACTTGAATTTATACATCAAATTTATATAGATCATCCCTGATATAGGCATAGCCATGCTCAGAACAGAGACAAAGCATGGTCACAAACACAATACATTGTGGATCCATGAAATGAAATGCAAGACCATCTCCATGAAAAATACACAATGGATCCATGTCATAGTATACATAAAGAATAAATCATTGTGAAATTCAGAGAGAACCTAGCTAGAAAATTTTACACAAAGCTTGCTAAAAGAACTAGAGATAAAGAAGCAAGAATGAGAGAAAGAATTGAGAATTAATGTACAAATTGTATTACACGAGTGTGTAATAAATACATGAATAAACCATTATAATATATCAATATTCCATAGATATATGCATGACCAAGATAATTCACCTTGTTAGTAATCTAGAGTGAAGTAGACACTCACTGACAGAAACCAGAGTTTAACTACCACCTAGTATGCCTCAACTATCAAAGAAATAAATAGTTAAATGAGTCCAAACATGTGCAGGGGAGAGAAGAGCATGAATCTATGAGATATTCACCCTCCTTATCTTAAGAATAAAAAAAATTGAGTTTTTTATGAGAGAAAATCAAGTGTTGTATGCATTATTTGTCCTCCACTAGTTAACTAAAATCCTAACTCAAGACAAACTGAAAAGGAGCAGAACGCCTATTTTTTAGGAAGAACCCTAGTTTTTAGGAAATATTCTCTAGAGTTAATATTTCATCTTTGGATATCACCCTCAACCTTATACCATGAAAAATAGGAAAAATAATCACTAGGTGAGTGTGTAATTTCTCCAACAACACCCCTAAACACTAATGTGGTGTAAATAAAGAATGTGTCCCAACTACAAGGCCATGTTAGGTACCCATTTTACAATGCATATAAATGAATGAACATTGAAAAAGTGACAAAAGAGGGAAAACCTCATGAGAAAACTCCCCTAAAAGTACAATGCATAAAAATGAAGATAGAAAGAAAGAAAGCTGCTAAGAAACTATGTCCTTCTCTCCAAGGAGACCTTTCAAATGTGCAAGGTTATGCTCGATGAGGGTTTTGTTGAAGATGTAGATTTCTATATGAATATGATGAAGTATATGCACCAATGATATTTATGCATATAACCAATTTATCTTATGAGGAAAAAGAATATCCAAATCCCCTTCATTTACAAACATTTTCCAATACAAATTTGCTTTATCCTTTGCATAGGCCTGAGGGTTAAATGAAATAACTATTAATTCAATGCATGCACATGGCATGAAAATTACTAGTTCTATGGATGTGCGAACATGTGGATATCCGTCAAATTGGAATCTCATCCCTCTATGATAAAAAGGATCATCTGTAAAGTAATCAACAATCAATATGATGGATTATTCCCATTTTGGTCTTTAATTTCCATTCTCAATATCTTCCAAATCAGATTGGAAATCATCTCAACTGAATGGAAAAGAAGTATACATAGATAAGTGTGTAGAATTATGTGCATGTGTGTAATATCCTCAAGAATTAAACATTTTATTTTTGAATAATTTCCATTTATGGAAATTTGGACTTAGTGTTATCAAGAAATTTAACTGCTATATTTTTAATTATCAAGCAAGAGTTTGACTCACCAATTGTCCTCTTTTGATGGACAAACATTAGAGATAGAAAATTTTAATTTATTTAATGCACTAAACAGATGGAAAAACCAGGTTAAAAAAAATTGACTATGACTCCATGAGTGGGGAACATGTGTGAGTTAACTCAAAGAATGATTTTAGCAAGCGTCAGAAGTAGAGTTCTATCATAAAAAACCCCTAAAAATCAAATATTTATTAAGCTGTGAATTTCCAAGGAAGGAAATGGATCTAAGAAATGTTTTAGGAAAGAGAAAAATGATATATGCAACATATGTGGGAAGCATGACACTGCTTAGTATGTTGTGGAAAGGGAATATTTTTGTGTGAGAACTCGTTTTGTTATGAAAATGATTTTATGAATTTTACAAAGGTACTTTGGCTAAGGAGGGTAGCTCAGTTTTCCCTTATGGAGTCATGGTCAGGCTAAGGGGTGACCAAGACAAGTAATTTGGTTGTTCTGCATCTACGGTTGGGTGGAACGCAGTTGTTCCATTTCTTTCTAGTTGGTTTGGTTCAAATATGTACCATCTGTCCATTATTGAATATATTTTCATATAAGTATGTTAGACAATTATAAATAGTGTTAGTTTTGGATTACTACGAGGGGGGGTGAATTAGTAATAGAGCAATCTAATCATTTTTAACCATAAAATGAAAGTGTTATATAGATGTAGCATTACCATCCAATAGTTTCAAAGTAAATAAACAATGAACAAATGAGAAATCATACACATACACAGTACACCAGTGTTTTTACGTGGAAACCCAAAGCTGGAGAAAACCACATAATACATTTTCTTATATGTCTTTAAGAATTACACTCATTGGAAGAACCAACTTCCTTTGTTTTTCAACTGCAATTGGAAGGAGGCTTCAACACCCTAGTTTCTCATGATACAACCTGAGGGAAGCTCCAACTAGAAAATTCTCTGGCTACAACCAAAAGGAGGATACAACCCCCTATGTTCTCCAGCTACACCCGAAAGGTGGCGACACCCACTTGTCCTTGCCCCATCCAACCGCCCTAACGTAGAAGTATAATGATGGAACCACTGTCACACTATCACTGTGAGATATACCACTGTAACAACCTGTACCACTAACCTACAACCAACCTGTATTATTTCCCTACAATCAATTTGTAACTGAACTAAACATGTATCAACCAAATACAACATTTACAAAAACTATAGTTCTACAACATGCATGTGTACACGCCCTATATTTTATGCATCCCGCATATGTACATGACCTATATGTTATGTATCCTTTGTATGACTTCTGAAACTAGAATTTTATTTCCTCTGAAAACTTCTGACCCTCTACAACCTCTTTCACATATATCTGTAACCTGTCACTGTATCCAGAATGTAATTGTACCCTATGCATGCATTCTCATACATAAACTTTACCCAAAGAATCTATATATCTCTCTTGTCATGTGCCAAATGAGTGTGTGTTATCATGAACCAAGATAATAATCCTCACATGAAATAGACATAAAAACCCTTTCTGATATTCAACCTCTCAATACATAAACCACTTCACAAATACAAGCTCTCAACCATGTACCACAAAAACCCTTATCCATATGCCAAGAAATAAAAGATGTTCCTCAACTCTAACAAGAAGTATCAATGATAAATATTGATTATACTAGCATTGTATTTCTGTAGATATGACTTATATAGAAGATCCCATGCAACCACTAGTCTCTCTAGGGAGAATCCTCAAATATCCATAACCATTTTTCATGAGTACATCAAAATCCAACTACTCATAGAAATAAGACATACCATTTGAACCAGTGGATAGAGTTGATGTATTTGATCACTGTAGACCTTCCTGGGAGCTTGATCTCAGAATCTATAACTTCAACATATTCATCTTCTCAAGTTTCTATGGCTTTACCCTCATGTACGCACCCTAATACACGTCTAGCTCGCGTATGTACACACCCTAATACAACGTTATCCCGCGTAGACCTCAGAACTTAGGGTTTTTTAGTATTCATTGTAATTCTAAAACTTTCGTTGTCAACCCTTCGTGCTACCTTAGACTTTCACAACTTCAGATGTATCAATGAGTACTTACAATATGCCTTACACAACAATAGATATTCAATAATTTCAAGAGTGATTAAATGAGATACCTTTTCCTCTTATTTATACTTTCATGTAGCTTCCTCAAGGGGTTACCTTCTAACCATCTTAACCCACTTTCCTTATTTTAGGGATAACCCACTTCTAACCACTTGTCCACTTAACTTAACCACGTTCCATAATTAGTAATTTATCCATTAACTTTATTATTGAAATAATTTATTTTGCATCCACTTTGACTTAGTACACTAATCACTTCACTTTATTATTTAAATAATTTATTCTTTGCAACCACTTTAAAAACTTTGACCTTTTGGGGATTCTAGATGACTCATGAGGGTTCTCTAACTTCACATGGCCATAACTCTCTAACCGTGAGGAGTTACGTGACGTTCCACATACCACTTGAAATGGGATGACATGTACTATCCATATAGAATAGTCTTACTTGAAAATATATCAAAACTCATACCATTATCCATCAAAAAAATTTGGGTCCATTACCCAAACCTTTGTGCTACTGGAATTTTCTACCGAACTTTCTTCGAGGGTTGACATCAATGGGAACCAACCCAATTAATAAAAAATCTCCTCCTTTGGCATTGATGGAAACACTCTGATGCAACACTTAAGTCATATCATGAAATACTCAAGTCATATCACTCATGCTCCCCTTGTGACCATCGCTCCCCCTGGAACCATGCCTTTGTGCTCTGCATCTAATAAATCTCTCCCCCTTTGTCATCAATGGAAAAGTTATCTTTCCATGCGAGGCTTCTCCCCCTAACTAAATTGTCCTTGGGGATACTCCCCCAGACCGAACTCTTCATGAAACTGATCTCCCAATATGAACTGTCATGTTTATGGTGCTTCTTCGTGTACATATAATACATATAAGATAAGCATTCAAAATCATTCATTTTGGAGTAGAAATTACTCCGATTATCTGGAAAATATACTCAATGGCTTCCCATGGAAGAAATTTTGTAAAGATGTCTGCCACTTGTTCTTTTGTGCCCACATATTCAACTTTGATGTTCTTCTCTACAGCTTGTTCCCGTAGAAAGTGATACTTGATTGGAATTTTCTTCGTCTTGGAGTGCATCACCAGGTTCTTTGAGATACTAATGGTTCTTGTATTATCACAATAGATTGGAATGGGCTCATCATGTTCAACGTGTATATCTATCAAAGTTTGTTTCATCCATAGAACCTATGTAAAACATGTTGTTGTTTCAATATACTCTGATTTGGTTGTAGATAAAGATACTGATGATTGTTTCGTTCTTAGCCAAGATACTAAACACTCATCCAAGTAGAATGCTACTCCACTGATGCTTCGTCATCCATCAATGAAACCTACCTAATCTACATCTGTGTATGAAATAAGTTATAGATCCTTTCCTTTTGGATGTCATAATCCAAACTCTTATGTTCCTTTGAGATATCTGAAAATCCTTTTCACTACTAAGACATGTGATGCCTTTGGTGCTACTTAAAATCATGAAACCTGTCCAACTACCTGTAGTACATCTGGTCTGGATGATGTCACATATAGTAAGATACCAATCATTGACCTGTATTGCCTCTGGTATATAGACTTTGAATCATCATATTTTCTCAACTTGCAACCGGTTTGCATAGGAGTCGTAACTGGTTTGCAATCTTCCATTCTGAACTTCTTTAGCATTTCTATGATATACTTAGTTTGAGAAATAAAATTTCCTTGGTTGCTTTGACATATTTGAAGACCTAGAAAGAAGGATAGTTCTCTAAGTAATGAAATTTCAAATTCATTTTGCATATATATTTTTCAAATTTTTGGCTTAACCTGTCATCACTATTTCCAAAAATAATATCATCAACATAAAATTAAATTAATAAAATACTATCTTGAGTTACCTTGATGTAGAGTTTTTTGTCTACACTTCCTTTTCTGAAACCTGCATGCTGTAAATATTTATCCATTCTAGAGTACCATGATCTAGGAGCATGTTTTAGACCATACAAGGCCTTCTTCAATTTACACACATAATCTGTGTTCTCTGAAAAATGAAATCCTTCTGGTTGTTCGATGTATAATTCTTCTTCAATTTCCCCATTCATAAAAGATGATTTCATGTCCATATCATACACTTTAATATTCTTGGAGCATGCATAAGCTAAAAGCAATCAAATTGTTTCCATTCCGGAAAATGGAGATAATGTCTCCTCAAAGTCGATTCCTTCAACCTATGTGTATCCTTTACATACCAATATAGTTTTTTTCCTTGTAACCTGTCCATCTTCATTCAATTTATTTTTGAAAACCCACTTTGTGCCAATCACATTGTTATTCTTTAGTCTTGGAACCAATTACCAAGTGGCATTCTTCTCTATTTGATCCAATTCTTCATCCATGGGCTTATTCCAGAATTCATCCTTGTTGGAATCTTCAAAACTATTTGGTTCAATCGTAGATAAGAGTGCTATGTGTGTTTGTTCTAGTGGGCAACTTCTTCTACTAGTCTCAACTCCTTCATTTTTGTTTCCGATAATCTGATCTGAAGGATGATTCTTCTGTACTAGTTTTCTAGGTTTCTTTGGAGGCACTTGTTGAACTTGATCTTCTACTTCTATTTGATCCTATTCATATTCCCCTTCTACTTCTTCTTCATCTTCTTATTCTTCTTCTTCGTAAATATGTTCCATTGATTCATTTTCTTCTTCCTTTAATTTTCATCCCCCTGTTTTATCAATTGTTACATTGATGCTTTCCAAAAACAAATTCAACCTCAAATTGTAACACTTTTATGCTTTCCTTGTACTTGAGTAACCAACAAGTACTCCTTTGTCCACACGAGATTAAAAATTTCCCATTCTGCCATCTTTTCTTTTTATGTAGAATTTGCTTCCAAATACTCCGAAGTTCTTCACATTTGTTGGTCTTCCTTTCCATAGCTCGTAGGGAGTTTTTTCATTGTTGTTTTTTAGCATTACTCTTTTTTGAATGTGAACTGTTATATGTATTGTATGTGTCCAAAACAATATCTGTCAATTTGGAATCCATTAGCATTGTTTGAGCCATTTCCTGTATTGTATTGTTCTTTCTTTCAACAACTCCATTATGTTGAGGTGTCCTAGCAATGAAGAATTGTCTTTTTATTCCATGCCTACTACAGTAGTCCATAAATTCCTTTGAAGTGAACTCTCCTCCATTATCATATCTCAAACATTTGATTTTTTAATCCTTTTCATTTTCAACCATCTCCTTATATATCTTGAAGTTTTCAAAAGCTTCAAACTTATTCCTGAGAAATAAAACTGCAATCATTCTTGTGTAATCATCAACTAATAACATAAAGTATTTCTCACCTTTTAAACCCTTTGTTTTAGTTTGTCCAACTAGATCAGTATGCACAATTTCTAGTGGTCTTGTCGTTGAATATTCCTTTGATTTAAACCAGGTCTTTGTTTTCTTTCCTTATTGACAATGCTTGCATAAAGTGTTGGTTGTTTTCGTGATCTGGGGAATTTCTCTAACTGCTTCCTTGTTGCTAACTTTGACAAGGTTATCAAAGTGTATGTGACCCATTCTTCTGTGCCATAGACAACTTTCATCTTCCTTTCCTAGACAACACTTTTCATTTCCAATTTCACTTAATACATATATGTTGCGTGAAGTTCTTGCAGTTGTTGCAATCAATTTTCCTGAACCTTCTTTTCTTATCTCGCACTTTTGTGACCTCGGTCACACATTTTAATTACACTTAGAAGATTATGTTTCATATCTTTTACTAGTAGAAAATTTTCTTCCTTGGTATTCTTGTTTCCAATTTTGATTGTGCCTTTTCCAATGATTTTAGTTGAATCATCATTTCCGAAGGAGACTGATCCATCTCTTTCCTTTCTTAATGTAAGAAACTTGTCCTTATCACTTGTCATGTGTTTTGAAAAGCCATTGTCAACATACTAACCAAGTTTCTTCTACTTATCTTGTAGAGAGAGTGTGCATTCTTCATTGCTATATTGATTCTTCTTTCTTATCCATGTTCTCTTCTAAGGTTCTTATCTGTGATTGTTGTTTTTATGTTGTGGTTCTCTAGGAGGGACTATCATTCTACAATATTTGGCTAGGTTTCCAAAGTTGTTTCACTTGTAGCATTGCACTTCAGTGCTCAATGATTCAAACCCATTGTAGCTTCTTCTTTGTGTTTCAATAGGCCTTCTTGGATAACCATTTTTTGTATGTCTTTCAAATTTGTTTATGTTCCTCCTATTAGCTCTACAATTTATATCTTTATGTCCAAAATTATTGCATGCATAACATAAACCAAAAAAGATAGTTTGATACCTGGGAGTTGAAGATATTCTGAAAGGAGTTACTTTTATGAATCCCTCTTCTTCCTGAGGCCTATTTTTTTTTTCTGTCGGTCATTGATTATGAAATCTCAATCTTCTCGGTGGAGGAATGTCCCTGTAATATTCCTTGTAGGTCTTCCTATTCTCTTTGATTGTTTATACATAACTTTTTGGTTATTTTTCTTGTTATGTTGCTTTGGAGCTTGATCCATTTTTTTTCTGATTGTATCCAAGTCCAGACTTGTCATGATGAGGCTTTTGACTGGTGATAATGTCATCCAAAACTTTTGAGTTGTTCTGCATATTTTTCTTTTGAAGATCCTTTCTCAATGTGAAAATCTTTGCTTCCAAATTTCCAATGATCCTGTCTCTTTCTTCTAGTTGTTCTTTGAGTGCTTCTTCAATTATTTTATATTATTCTATTTGAACCTTCAATTTCATGATCATTTGTTCTAGTTCTTGAGTGTCTTCTTCTTGTCTATTTCTGCTTGTAGCTTCTTGTTTTTCTTTTTTTCTCTTCTTATAACTTCTATGGAACTCAATACTTATTCTCAGTAGTCAACTTATAACTATTCATATTCTTCTTTGTTTTCTTCTTTATCATAGTCTTCTACTTCCATGAATAGATCTCTTTCTGTCTCATTATCACTCACTTCATCTTCATCTGATGAGGATATGTATTCTTTGGTGCATAATCTTTTCTTGAAAGATTTCTTTTTGGTTCTTTTTCCTTTATATGTTTGTTTTCTATTTGAGTAATCTTCATCATTAATCTTATTTTTCTTACGAGGAAATTTGTTAGCAAAATGACCAATACCATCACAATTAAAACAAATCAATGGAAGCTTACCTTTATATATTTCATTGGTTCCCTTATTCAATCTTTTGGCAAAGTTGGTCACTTCTTCTTCATCATCCTCTGAGAAGTCACTATTGTTGCTATGTTCATTTTGCTTTCCCCTTTTCTTTGACCTTTTGGATGCTTTGAAAGATGCTTCTTTTATATATATATTTTCCTGTTCAGTTCTCATTTCATATGCTGTGAAGATTACATACAGTTCATCCATGCTTATTGAGTCTAGATCTGCTCTTTGTTCTAGTGTTGATATCTTAGGATCAAATCTCATAGGAAGAGATATTAGTACTTTTTGAACAATTATAGATTCTTCAATTTCTTCTCTGAATCCTATGATTGCATTCACTATTTCATCGACTCGTAATAAGTAATATGTAATATTCTCATCTTCCTTCATATTTAGTTGTTCAAATTGACCTCTGTAAGTTTGAAGCTTTGCTACTTTGACTTTTGAATCTCCTTCATAAATATTTTGAAGTTTGTCCCAAATCTCTTTAGCAAAATTACAATGTACAAATTTGGTATATATTAATTCACCAAGGCCATTCAGAAGTGAATTTGTAGCTTTGGATTTATTTTGACTGAGTTTCATTTCTTTTTCACTTGTTGGAAGAAATGTTGGTTCTTTGTATCCATCTACTATTGATTTCCAAATTTCAAATCCTTGTGCTTGTATATATGTTTTCATCCTTCTACTCCAGAATGCATAGTTTTGTCCATCAAACTATGGTATTTCATTTTTATACATGTTGTTTCTCTCCATGATCTACCTTTCAGTGGTTAACCTGATTTCTGAAGGAACATACTATGATACCAATTGTTGGATTACTGAGAGGGGGGGTGAATGAGTAATAGAGAAATCTAATCCTTTTTAACCATAAAAAATAAGTGTTATATCAATGTAGCATTATCATCCAATAGTTGCAGAATAAATAAACAATGAACAAATGAGCAATAATACACATACACAATACACTAGTGTTTTTACATGGAAACCCAAAGCAGGAGAAAACCACGAAATGCTTTTTCTTATATGTCTTTAATAATTACATTAATTGGAAGCACCAACTTTCTTTGTTTTCCAGCTACAACTGGAAGGAGGCTCCAACTCCCTAGTTTCTTAGGCTACAACCTGAGGGAAGCTCCAACTCTCCAATTCTATGGCTACAACTAGTATGGGGCTACAACCTGCTATGTTCTATGAATACAATTGGAAGGTGGCTACAACCACCTGTCCTTCCCCTATCCAACCGTTCTGACGTAGAAGTAGAATGATGGAACCATCATCACACTATCACTGTGAAATATACCACTGACCTGCATCCAACCTGTACTACTTCCCTGCAATCAATATGTACCTAAACTGAACATATATCAACGAAATACAACAGATACGCAACCTGTATTTTTGCAACATGCATATGTACGCGCCCTATCTGTTACACATCCCACGTATCTGCGTGACCTATCTGTTATGCAACCTGCGTATGCCTTCTGAAACTAGGATTTTATTTCTTCTGACCCTCTACAACCTCTTTCACATAGATTTGTAACCTTTCACTGTATCCAAAATGTAACTGTACCCTATGCATGCATTCTCATACATAAGGTTTACCCAAAGAATATACATCTCTCTCTAGTCATACTCTAAATGAGTGTGTGTTATAATGAACCAATATAATAATCCTCACATGAACTAAACATAAAATCTCTTTCTGATATTCACCCCTTGAATACATCAACCACTTCACAAATAGAAGCTCTCAACCATGTACCACAAAAATCCTTATCCATATGCCAAGAAATACAAGATGTGCCTCAACTCTAAAAACAAGTATCAATGATAAATATTGATTATACTAGTACTATATTTCTATATATCTCACTTATACAGAATATACCATGCAACCACTAGTCTCTCTAGGGAGAATCCTCAAATCTCCATAACCATTTCTCATGCATACCTCAAAATCCAACTACTCATAAAAATAAGACATACATTTTGAACCTGTGGATAGATCTGATGTATCTGATCAATGTAGACCTTCCTGAGAGCTTGATCTTAGAATATAGAACCTCTACATCTTCATATTATCAAGTTTCAATGGCTTTACCTTCATGTACGACCCTAATACATTTCCATCCCATGTATGTACGCACCCTAACACACTGTTAGCCCACATACACCTTATAACTTAGGGTTTTTTAGTATTCATTGTAATTCTTAAAATTTCACCATCAACCCTTCGTGCTACCTCATACTTTTGCAACTTCAGATGTATCAATGAGCACTTGCAATAAGCCTTACACAACAATAGATATTCAATATGCTCAAGTGTGATTAAATGAGAGACCTTTTCCTCTTATTTATACTTTCATATAGCTTCCTCAAGGGGTTGCCTTCTAACCATATTGATCCACTTTCTTTATTTTAGGGATAACCCACTTCTAACCACTTTTTCACGTAACTTAACCACTTTCCATAATTAGTAAGTTCTCCATTAACTTTATTATTTAAACAATTTCTTTTGCATCCACTTTGAATTATAGTACACTCATAACTTCACTTTATTATTTAAATAATTTCTTCTTTGCAACCACTTTGACTACTTTGACCTTTTGGGGCTTCTATATGACTCATGAGGGTTCTCCAACTTCACATGGCCATAACTCTCTAACCGTGAGGAGTTATGTGGCGTTCCACATACCACCGGAAAATGCATGAAATTTAATGTCCATATAGAATAGTCTTACCTGCAAATATATCAAAACTCATACCATTATCCATAAAACAAACTTGGGTACATTACCCAAACCTTTGGGCTACCAGAATTCACTACCAGATTTTGTTCAAGGGTTGACATCAATGAAAACCAACTCAATTAATCAACAGTTAAATCTTATTAATTTATCATATAATTAAAGGATTTGAATATTCTGTATGCATATATATTCAGATATATTTGATGAAGATTTACATCACAAAGAAAAATTGTAGAAACATAGTAGAATGTCTTGATTTAATTACAAAGTTTAGATAAGTACATAAGTCATTTATTTCATAATTCTAAAGTAGTTTTTTTCTGCATTGTACATAAATTCCAATGCTGACAAGTTTCTGTACTCCATAATTTGCATCTACAGGAATGACACCTTAGAATTTGAAACAACAATTTAGGCTATGAATGTATCTATGAGATTTTTGTGTACATTCAATAACTATAGTAAATTTCACAAATTTTGGAGTCCCAAATTATAGTGAAATAAATAAGTATCATACAAAATATAGGCACATGTAGAATAGTCTATTGATAAAATCCAACAAAGATTTTAATGAAATCTTCAATATCAAAATGATAGTTTTCATGCATGGGATTATACTTCTAAATCTTACATGACAAAATAAAGATGTAATAAAAATATCCTCATTAAACAGATTATTATAAGAAAAATTTATAGAGTAAGCCAAAGGTTGTCTTGGTTCAAATATTTAAGTTATATCATCCATTTGGAACCTGAATACCTTGATGTTAGTCGTGAGAATCCTCGATAATGGGATCCTTTTCCACCTATATAAAATAAGGGAAAACATTTAGTATAATATCGATTGAAGCGAGTGTTAGGAACTAAAATAATTAATCATTTCCACCTATATAAAATACGGGAAAACATTTAGTATAATATCGATTGAAGCGAGTGTTAGGAACTAAAATAATTAATCATGCTTCAAAMAATTTTAAACTTACCCATTCCTCCAAGTGATGACCACAATTTGAATATTGGGTATGCATTTCACTGCTGAAAGAGTGCATATTCCTTCTGTTTAAGCAAAATCATAGTCAAGATAATTATGAATATGTATCCATTACCTATTAAATCATTAAAGAATGAAACATAGAAGACAAAGTTACATGTGTCGAAAGTTGAGTTTGGATGAATCCTAAAAACAGTAGAATCCCTTTTCCTATGATAGGTTCCCTTGCAAACAAAAGAACCCATCATTAAACCTTAAAATATCTTCCCTTTGCAAAATCATGGCACTACATAACATTAAATATCTGATCATTTCTTTGTGAGAATACGGGGTTGGTACAGAATCAAGTAATATATATATATATATATATTTGCATGCATGCATTGTATATTATATTTCATTCAAATAAAACCAAAATGAATATGGTTGGGTTAAACCCATAATTGAAAATTAAAGGGAGATGTTACTAATAGGTAAAACTGTAATAAAATAATTAATGAAAACTAAGGGTTTTCTGTGCAAATTTTGAAACAATGTTTTCGGAAAATCCCTATACTACAGTGGACCATAATTAGACATATTTTTCCAAATAAGCCTCAGACAAGCTCCTTCTTAGGTGAATAATCGGGGCTAAGGTTATTATAGCATGGAAAAATTATTGTGTCGGTTGAACAAAAAACTCAGGAAAACTTTACCAATGCAAAACTTATAAACTCCTCCTAATCTGTAATACCTCAAAATATTTAACAATTTATCTACCCGGTCCACTTAGAAACAATTGTAACTAATGAAGACAGATTCTCTAAAAATCTGCAGAATGTTGGGTAATAAACTAGAGGGTTCGAAGACTCTCTTGTTTGACATGAGGAGTATTATAAAAACTCAATAGAAATACAACAATGACATTGAACAGACATAAGCGAAAGTTTTTCTTTGAAAATTTGAGAAAAATAGAGACAACATGTACCCAAAATATAGACTCAGTCACACCCAGTACAATATATAGGTACAATTTATATGACCTCCAATTTGGTCCATAGTTTATCTGGAGTTGAGAGTGATGAGTTGTCTAAATGATATTTTAGTTCAGGAGAAACAAGCATGCAGATATGGCTCGAAACAAGCATGCAGATAAGTCTGAGAGCCATATCTTGTCCGCTGAGAAAATAAATTTTCTCTTCTAGAGAATCAAGATCTTATTTTGTTACCATGGTTATTTAATGCAAGCCTCTTCTTCTAAGAAGAATAAGAATCTTTATCTTCCATCCAAAATAACTATGCGGTGTAAGAAGTGTTGACGGTGGTCATTCCATTCTCTCTAACTCCTACAATCTTCTGATCCTGAACCTGTAAATAAAGTGCCTATGAAATTTCTCCTTGCAACAAAGCTCTGATACCATGTGAAATTCATAGATAAACTAGCTACAGAAATTCACACAAATCTTGCAAAAAGAAGCAAAGAAAAAGAAGCAAGAATGAGAGAAAGAATTGAGAATTAATGTACAAATTGTTTACATGAGTTTGTAATAAATACATGAAGAAACCATAACAATTGTTAAATTCTCTATAGATAGTTTCTTGACCAAGATTATTTTTCTTAGTAGTGATCTAGAGTGAAGTAGAAACTCACTAACAAAAACTGGAGTTAACTTCCACCTTATATGAGTCCTCTATCAAAGCAATCAACAATTAACTGAGCCCACACATGTGGAGGAGAGAGAATATCATGCATGCATGAGATATGTGCCCTCCTTATCTTAAGCATAAAATAAAAATACTACATGAGAGAAAAGAAACTACTACATGAGAGAAAAGAAACTATTGCATGCATGCATTGTCCTCCACTAGTTAACTAAACTCCTAACTAAAGTCAAAATGAAGAGGAGAAGCTCCCCTATTTCTTAGAAGGATCCCTAACTTTTTAGGAATTATCCTCTAGAGATAATATTCCAACTCTGGATAGTTCCCTTAACCTTAAACTATCAAACTTTGGAAAATTAATCACTAGGTGAGTGTGTAATTACTGCAAAAATCAGGCACCAAGGAGAGTTACCCAAAAGTATTGAAATTACACATACAATATTGAAATACTCCATCGCAACTTGGGAGGGTTTTTATGAAGGAATTTTGTGGCCCCAAAACCAATTTATTCATCCCTAACTCTAACGGTATGATTCTACGTCATGTAAATAAATGAGTTGATGTCGAGCATGGTAGAAATCATCTAATTACCTATCATTGAGGGATATTGTTGACAGACGCGAGGGGACCCACTGTTACACATCAAAATTCCTCACTTTGATAATGTCACATTCTCATTGTTGCAAGTGTTGCACTTTTTTCATAAGTGTCATAAATGTTGTTTTTCGTTCTACATATGTCGCATTGCGAATGACACCATAGAAACACTTGATATATCCTATAGAACATGTTGGAAGGAGAAACCACATCATTTGAAAAACTAAGTAAAATGGTTTTCCTTGAGAAATGGTCATCTTAACGAACTTTTGGAAAATCAATGCTCCCTTGCTCATATGCAGGGAGTGTTAGCACTCTTTGTCCATCTAGCATGGAGCATTGCAACACTCTGTTTCCCATTCCGAGGGAGAGTCGATTGGTTGAGAGAATCACGAGAAGAAATCCCCCTTATCTATAAATAAAACTAGAGATGATTGGAGTTGGTTTGGCTCGAATCCAAGCTTTAGGTTGCATCTAAGGAAGATGCCACAATTGCTGGAGTCACATCCTCAACTTATTCCAAATATAACTAAGGTGGTTGAGCTTGTCAAAGAATACAAAAGGAGGCATTATCATGGTGAAGAGGAGGAGAATAATCAACAAAAGTATCGTCATTTTGATCGTGGATATTTCGAGCAAGGGGTTGGACAAGGAGGACTTGGAGAGGTTGTTGCAACTGCATCTACAGATTGTAAGTACCTTGTAATGTTCTCAATAGTATATTCTTGGCCTATTTTTTTCAATTTTGTGTATTGTTGCATATACTTGTCTATTATGGATAAATTTAGTTTAAACTAATCTTGATAGAGTAGGAAGTATGTGTTTTATTCACTGTACATTGGATTGCAGATATCAATAAGGAGCTGGGAGATCAAGTTCAGCCTAGCTTAAGTGAGAACAAGCTTCAGAAAATGGTACATCATATTTTATTCCTCTTTTTCCTTTGACTAGTTTAACTACATTTAAAGGGATGTTAGTTTCCATTTGCATCTTTTTTTCTTGGTAGTAGGGGTCGAGAATCCAAGAGGATATTCACCTGTCCGCAAGGGAATTTTCCTATAACAGAAATTGGCGACTCCACTAGGGATTGAATCTTTCAGTTTTGGTTTCTTTCCTTGGTTTTGTATTTTATTATTTCCCTTCACATCATGTTTTTTGTTTTTATCCTTCTATATATCTGTTGTTATTACTGAAGTTGTCTCATGTAGACTGTTGATCGAACTTCCTGAGTTTTTCATTTTCTGGGTTGTTCCCCAATTTTCTCAAAAACTTGTGCCCTCTCCAGTTACATACAGAGCATTGATTTCTTGTTTGGATCTCCCCTATAGTGTTTTATGGTGCTCTATAGCACTCTGGTGTTGTTATAGCCAGAGCGCTGATTTTTCCCCACCTTTAAAAATTGTTGACTTCCTTTTTACTGGGTGTGATTCTTGGGTATTTCCTTTTAACTCAGAACTTGTTTTATCATTTTATGTCTTTTTTTAGGCCCACAACTTTCTTCTTTTAAACTTTTAGGTCTTTGATTGGATTTTATTATATTTCCTCGCTGCGAAATCACCCTTTCTCTTCAAATTTTGGGTTCATTTTGATGATTTTTCATTCATCTGATCGATTAAAGATTGTTGTAGGGAAACTCAAGGATCTCTTTAATGTTTTAAAATATCTCTGATCTTTATATATTTACAAATAATTTCTTAAGTGTGTTTTGTTGTTTTTGGTGTTATTTCTTGGAAACATTAGTTTTTTTTCGTCTCTTATTGACTATTGTGATTTTTGCTTCCCATTGTCTGAAATTGCAATAGTGAAAATTATTTTTATTATTGACATAAAAAGAATCAAACAAATCATTCAGTTCATATTTATAATCAAATGAAAGGATACTTTTTACGATTGGTTTTGGGATACCGGAAAATATTTCCTTATAATTTAGCACTTAAATGGATTCCTCTTGAAAACAAATTGCATGAAATTTTTGCGTTATTGTGTTTGGTAGTGAAAGAAAGAAAATATTCTCCTTCCCGTAAATAGAAGTTCATTGAAATAAATGTTTCCTTATCATTCTTTTAATTCTTTTGGATTCGAGTCACAACATCATTAGTTTCACTCTCATTCACGTCTGCGTAAAGAACAACCACTAAAGTCAACGCTAATTAAAAATCAATCTAGAAACTTTTTCTTTTTAGATTCTTTACACCAACAACAGACTAGGACTAGCGCTTTGGATTAGGCTGTGAGAATAACTCTCTAAATAATTCAAGACAAACTTAACATCTTGCGATAGGGAGAGTAAATCCAATTTTCATATAAGCATAGTTGGGATCCCCCTCTCACACAGGGATTATGCACGAGGTCACGTTCGAGAGAGCAATGAAGATTATCCCTTCGAGGCTTAACCATTTTTAGTAGTCAGATTGTATGTTGGGGGTTCTTCTTGAGGTAGAACTGTCTTCATTTGGTCCCAGTGCTTCATGAATTTTGAATCCATTCAAGGTCCTCTGGAGTTCTACCGTTCCACTTGTCCTTAGTTCTCTTGAAGGATTTTAGACTTGTTATCCTACCCATACGTTTGGACTAGAATGTCGACTCTACCCACCCAGAGGCTGACTGTGATTTGGTGTCCTTAGTAGCCATAATATTTAGGGTCCTTACATGAGGTGGTTGTGAAGGGAAGTCTTCACTCTACCTAGAATAGATGTTGATCAAACTCACTTAGGCTCCTTGGAGGGTAAATCCATGATTATTGTGTGGAAGCTTATACCAAGGCGTAAGTCCACTAAGAAGGTCACCAACGTAATTGATCCACCTACTCATATCTTATCCCCTTCTCAATTTGATCACTTGATGGTGGATTTCATCAACAACTAGTATGGTTATTGAGACAAGGTATTATTTACTTGTTGGTTCTTCTAGATTTTTAGCAATTATTATTTATTCACTTAATTGTTTTTCAAGATTGAGACTGTAGACGATAAATGTCTTCGTAGATCATGTAGGATGAAAGGGATTCCTATGGAAGGATACGAACCCTTACCTCCTAATTCACCTGAATATTTTTACCATGAAGAGGTAGATAATCATTTGAATGCTGGGAGAGTTGCTACTCTTTTGTTAGAAAATCTTGATAGAGCCTTAGTTATGGTTGAGGAAGACCCCATTCCTCCTATTAACCATGTGTCACAAGTTCCTATTGAGCCACTTATTCTTTGATTGGAATCGTTAGGTAACGGCTCAATAAATTTCATTCATGGGTCTCATTAGGTATGTCACTCATTTTCCATTTACTTCCAACAATCTTATGTTAATAATTGTAAACTTTTTTATGGAATTGAATCCTTGTTGGAGTAATCCTATGTGTTTTCATTTCTCATGACTCATAACACTATGAAATTTAACATTTTGGGTGGAGGTTTTCTTGAATTGATTCTTCCTATATTTTATTCCTTACTTCTCCATTCTTTGCAAGTGATTTTTTATGAAAAAATGGTTTTGGGTTTGGAGTTAATCAATTGGATGCACTGGAATTATGATTTCACTGAGCCCTGTTTTAGCCAATGTAGGATGGAGTAGGGATATGATTAGCATGGTTATTTTTCTTACTTTATTCCTTCATAATTTATATGTTTTCTTCCTTTTTTGTGTGCATGGCATAGATTTTGGTTTATCTTGGTTTCACCAATAAATCCACCAGTTGTTATTAGTTTAGGTCTCAACTCACGATGGATTCCTTTAGCCTAATTTTTTGTTGCATGAAATATTTATTATTTTTATTTGATGCATATCATTTTTTGTTATTTGACTGAAATCTTATATTAACTTTGGTTATCAAGAGGAAACCATGTGAAAAATTCTTTGAGAAGTTCAACTGGAAGACTACTTACTTCACTAGTATTCACTCTAATGCTCAACATCTAGACAACCTATTGTCCTAAGCTGCTGAAATAATATTTTTTGAAGAATACTTTGGAACTTGTGGAAGATGGAAACTGTTTTGAAGGAATCATATTAGTTTCCCATGGAACTTTTTTCCATGTCTATGTCTCTTTCAAAGGCTTATAGACCAACCTATTGATACAATGGTATATTGGGTTCTTCCTATTGGTTCTATAAACAAAGACTAGTGAGTTAAAATTTGGTTACAAGAATTTTCTTTAGGGATGCTTCTCTATAGAGTTGAACCTTTTGTGATTGAGTTGATTTCAAAGATATAAAACGTAGATCATTTATTTGTTCAAAAGAAATTCAAAATCTTACTGAGATATGTGTATCTTAACTCTTTCATGATGATGTATGTTGAGTTAAATCATTTAAGTGTTTATTTCTCTATGAAGAGGGTGTGATTTAGACTCTTGGTATATTTATACATTTCCCAATCCTTAAGGTCATTTTCATTTACTGGAAAAATAATTACTGTACTTCATCTCTATCATGTATCTTTAGATTGTTTGAGTATCTTGAAAATATTTAGGGTCACGAAGAACATACGAAAAACCACTTTAATGCTATCTTATGACACCACAAGCTCCTAGCTTGATTTTTAAGGAAACATACCCTTCTCAATCAGTTGGTGAAAGGATATATATCTTCTCCTTGGTCTTGTGAGTTTAAAGTGATGATTATTATCATACATTTTCCAATGTGAGAGTGAAGAATATTATTTTTCATATTAGGAGGCTTCCCTTAATAAATTGGGTATCTGGAATGATATGATTTCATTATTGTTGAAATTTAAATGTGTCGTTTGAAGCTCGTTGATTCACATTTAACCATCTTCATCTAATTTCTCATTCTATTTCTTTACTCTTCAAAAAATTAGATCACAATTTATTGACTTGCATTAACTGGTCAATTTTCACTGTTTCTCTATCTTAATATGACCTTGTTTTCGTTTTCTCATGAATATTTTTTATTAGTTTCCTTCATCTTGATCTCGTTGGTTATTTTAAATCATGATGTTTGTGTTTTCTTTATAATTGGAATTTTCAATTGTTCAATGAGCAGGTACATCTGATACCAACCATGAAAATCTTGATGAATCTATTCAAGGAATTGGTATACGAAGATTTGGAATTTATGTTGAGGAGGATTTCCAAGAATGATCTTTCAAAACTCATCAAAAAACACAAAACACAAACCAAATAACAAGGTGCACAATCACTTGCATGAGTATTAATAGATGATCTACAACCTGGTTCAAGGAGAATGGTTTTCAAATACACCTTTTTGGGGAGAAAGAAATTATCATTATTGATATAGGTGGATATTGGTGGCCAACCACCTCTTCCAGCTGCTTCACATACATCTTTCATCTTGGTAGTTACAATTTTTATCTTGGCAGATTGTTTTCTAGCTTTTCAGATCCTAAACTTTTAGGGCCGTTTTGAGGCCCTAAAAACTTTTTTTCGTCTCGCCACAGTCACACTATAGACAAAGTGAAAGTGTGAAGAAAAAAAGTGTATTCCTTGGATAGAAATTTCCAATGGGATATCATGCGCCATAAACGGAGATCATATGAAAAAGTTACGACTTCAGAAAGTTGATGTACCAACTTACCCCATCGAGGCCCACATGAATTTTGGCATTTCATCTCCTAGGGTTAGGTTTTTCGGTGTTTACGATTTTATGTTTACTTCTTGATGCTAAAACAGTTTGGAGGCCTCATTGTAATGTTCTCATATAAATGTGTGTAGCTTCCACATCTCTCATAAGAGATTAGATTCCACCTTTCGAGAAAGATTGTTTCCCTTCTACATTTTACAGTTTCAGGATATTTTTAATTTAATAAAAGTTAATTTTCGTTGTATATCTATTATTGTTCTATGTATATCTATGTTAATTTTATAGACCCATGTTTCATGTCATTCTTCTCATAAATCTAGATCAGTGGTATCAGAGCGATCTTCTCTTCATTTGTTTCTTTGTGCACGTCCCCTACAAGGTCAGGGTATAAGCAGTTGGGACTCGAACTAGTTTATCCTTTGCATGATCGACCTTTACGAACCCGACGACCTCCCATGGGGGAAGAAAAGAGAGACAATGGGGTAGGAGATCCCTTTAAATTATTTCTTGAGTAATCCCTCTCACGACAAAGGAATGAGATGATGGATACCTTTTCACAAATCCTTCGATGGGTGCCAACAAGCGATGCATATACCACCCCCTTCAAGGTACATATAAATTTTTATATTCCTATATTTGAAGGTCAAATATATGTGGATGTTGTAGACAAATGGTTAAACCTTCTAGAATATTATTTTTCTGTCCACAACTTTTTCGATGGAGAAAAGATTACATTTGCACTCCTCAAGGATGTCCCCCATGTCAAATATTTGTGGGGGACATTTTGTGAGAAAAAGGAAATAGGGGGATCTACCTTATTTTTAGTTGCACCCACTTTGGGTTCCTTCAGGGATTCTATTAAGAAATAATATTACCTTGTTGGAACTTATGATGACTTATATATAAGATGGACCACACTGCGGCATGAAAGGGACCAAACAATGTAAGAGTTCACCAATGTCTTCCATACCGTGTGCACCAAGTTGGGTATCAAATACTCTGAGCGACATATGGTGTTCAAGTACCATAGTGGTCTGCATAGATACATCGAGACATAAATGGATTTTCTGGACATTTCATTCTTGGGTGCTACCTATCGATATGCTGTCAAAATCAAGAAAAAGCTTAAACAGAAGATGTGGTGGTTTATGTATGCAAACCCCTCATAGCAGAAGTAGGGAAAAGGTGGCCCCAAACCATAGAAAAAAGGATAGAGAAAGGATGGACAACCTCAGGACAACTATTCCAAACCACAAACAAAGAAGGATAATGGAAAGATAAATAAAGACATTTGGAAATGGTGTGAGTTACATAAGAGCCCCTAACATAACATCGCTAAATTCCGCTCAAAGTAGTCATTGGTGGCTGAGGTCAAATCCTATGAATAATATACATGCTTTGACTCTAAGTCAGAACCAGAAAAAGGGAGATGGATTATTGATGCAAAACCTAGTGCCACTATTGCTACCACCACCAAGGTCCAGCCTGATGAACCTGGTGAACCAGAGGAAGGTGAGAGATTATTTCATTAAAAAAATTGGGTGAAGGGCACCCCACTATAGTTCATTGTTGATAGTGGTAGCTAGAAGAACCTCATATTAGCATAGTTCATCAAGCGGTTGGCTCTACTGACAACACCACACCCACAATTGTACACCATCGGATGGCTCCACCAAGGGAGTGATATTCACGTTAGCCAACAATGTCTATTGAGATACGACATCAAGCCCTTCAAAGATGAGGTATTGTGTGATGTATCCTCCCTTGAATTTTATGATATTATTTTGGGCCAACCTTATTTATGTAAACTTCATTTTGTATATCAGTCTGGGTCTTGTAGTGTTATTATTACTTTGGTTAGGAAATTATACATGATACTAAAGGTAGTCCCATCTACTGCCATTTCCTTGATCTCTACCAATAAATTCATGAAGGTCATCTCTCAGACCAGGAAGGTTGTCTTCTTCGTGATTCACAGTCAAAGTGAGTGGAAGGTTGCAGACACATCCATTTCCTTCCCAACAAGTCTCTCCATGTAGCAGAAGCAAGTGGATAAGGTCATGGAAGAAGACAAAGACATATTATCCTCACCCACTGGGGTACCTATGCATTGTCAGGTCAAGAACTCAATCGATATGACCCCTGACAGACCACTACCCAATGGGTCAGTATATCTTCAATCTCTTTCAGAAAATGAGGAAATCAAGCGCAAGATCCAAGAGCTGCTCCAAAATGGGCACATCGATCCAATCTCATCACCTTATGGAAGCCCAATCATGCTTGTGCAAAAGAAATACAAGTCTTGTTGACTCTGCATTGATTACTGAGCCCTAAATAAGATCACATTTAGGAATCGATACCCAATTCCCCGAATTGATGATCTCGTTCACAATCTCAAGGTGGAAAACTAATTCAATAAGATTGTTTTGAAGTTCGACTACCACTAGGTCCCCATAGAGCATATTGATGTATGGAATACTACCTTCAAGTCCAAAGAAGGTGTTTTTGAATGGATGGTCATACCCTTTGGATTGAAAAATTCCCCCACAACTTTCATGAGGATGATGGATGATATCTTGTAACCTTTCACCAATTCTTTTGTGGTGGTTTATTTGGATTTCATCCCCATCTTCAACAAGAATTTGGCGGAACACTTGCAACACATTCAATAGGTTCTGCACACTCTACGGGAACACAAGCTATATGAAAATTTGGAAAAATGCACCTTTGGCATGAATAGGGTCCAATACCTAGGATACATTGTTGATTATCATGGGGTGCATGTCGATCCATCCAATATCCAGGTCACCTATGACTAGCCAGCCCTGACCACACTCACTCAGCTTTGAAGCTTCTTAGGCCTTGCCAATTTCTATCGCAGATTCGTGTTGGGATTATCATACATTTCATGGGTCCTTATCCAAGTGACCAAAGCTAGTGGAAAGGATATATTTGTGTGGGGCCAATCGCTACAAATTTTTTTCGATGATTTGAAGAAATGCTTGTGCTTAGCCCCGATGCTCTCATTACCCGACCTGCAGTAGCCTTTTGAGATTAAGACAGATGCTTCAGACTATGTTGTGGGTGTATTTATCACTCAACATGGACATACCATGGCCTATCATAGTGAGATGCTATCAGACACTATATGTAAGTACCCAATTAGGAAAAATAAATGTACTCCATTGTACAATCCTTCCACTAGTGGCATCATTACATTCTCGAGAAGGAGATAGTGATCCACACTAATCATAATAATTTTTAGTTCATGCAGAGACAAGAAAAATTATAGAATGACCACCATCAAAAGTGGTCCACATACTTGCAACACTTCCATATCAACATCAAGTATAAGACAGTGAGCACCAACCACATCACTGACTTCCTCAGTCGACCTCCAGTTGCCATACTAACCATAGTTCTACACTTCTGTGGAAATGATACCTTTATATGGCCCCAAATCTATGAGAAAGATCCTAACTTCGCCACTACCTACCAGATGATGGGAAAAAACATAGTTGTGATTGATTTTCATCTACAAGACAGGTTCTTGTACCATCTAGGCCATCTCTGCATTCCATCAAGCGAGCGAGAGAACCTAATTTTGGAGGATCTCTACAATTAGGTGGCAACTAACTTCGGCAAAGAAAATATAGTGGAATTGCTGCAACAACATCTCTATTGGTCGAAACTCCGATATGATGTCAAAAAGTATACCAGGTCATGCATGGCCTACACCATTGTCAAACTGACCATTAAGAAACAAGGCATATACACCCCTCTTCATACTCCCGAAAGGACTCATGAATCTATCTCAATGGAATACATTTCGGGCCTTCCTTCCACCAAGCAGGGAAATGACTTTTTTTTCATGGTGGTTGATCGATTCTCCAATATGGAAATTATGGTCATCTACAAAAAGAGCATCACAGTAGAGGCCACTGCCAATCTCTTCTTTGAACGAGTGTGGGTACATTTTGGGATAATGCAAACCATCATCTCTGATTGGGACAACTAGTTCCTCAACACATTCTGGTCAAGCCTATGGTCACAGCTAGAAACCAATCTCACCAAATACACGAGCTTTCACCCCCAAATGGATGGCCAAACTGAGGTTGTCAAAAATATGATTGTGCATATCGTTTGCATGTACAATTACAATAATCCATGCACATGGGATGAGAGTCTTCCCTATGTTCAACATAGTTACAATAGATCCATACATAGATCAACCAGCCACAACCCCTTTCAGGTGGGGTTGGGATTTGAGCCATTGGGTCCCATGGATGTTACACTACCCCTTGCATCGACACAGGAAGAATTATCCCATCTGCAAGATGAATATGAAAAATCCACCCAGTTCATTGAACGAATATACCACATCCGCTAACAATTTCAAGATATTTTGTAGAAGTCCATTGCTAAGTACAAGCAGTGCCATGATCAACATCGGGTGTCACACAAGTTTCTGGTGGGAGATAAAGTTTGGTTGCACTTGCAAAAAGAACGCCTTACAGAACCCCATTGGAAGCTTATTCCAGTCCAATATGGACCTTACACCATCACCAAGGATGTGGGTGAAAATTATTTTGAGCTCCAAATTCCCCACTTCATTTTCTTGCACCCATTATTTAATGTGGACCTCCTTTCCACCATTATTGGAAACCTCCGAGATAGTAGAATAGTCGACACTGAAATATATCAACACTAATTGCATGGACCAAGCATCCAATAATAAGATCATGGAGAAATAGGTCAAGGGAACTCAAAAACATAATATTCAACTTTATTAGGTTGTGAAAGTAGGGGAACTCCTACACTAAGGAAAGTGGCTCACTCGAGTTCAAATTCAGCAGAAGCTTCCTCATCTAATGGGTGAACTCAACGCATTGGAGACCATTGATTCGTAAGGAGGGAGGATTGATGCAGGTGGGTATTGGTGTCCATCCACCTCTTCCATTTGTCTCACATACATCTTTCATATTGGCAATTACAATTTTTATATTGGCAATTTTGTTTCTATCTTTTCGGGTCCTGAACTTTTGGAGCCATTTTGAGGCCCTAAACAACTCTTTTTGGGCCAACCACAATCACATTGTACAAAACATTAGAGTGTGATGACATAATCTGTATTCTTCATATATATATTTCCATCTGGCTATCAGGCGCCTAAAATGGAGACCGTATGCAAAAGTTACGACCCTGGGGAGTTGATGCACCAACTTACCCCATCGGGGCCCACATGAATTTTGGCACTTCATATCCTAGGGTTAGGTTTTTGGATGTATAGCGTTTTATGTTTACTTATTGATTCCAAAAAGGTTTGGAGGCCTGATTATAATTTTCTTATATGAATGTGTGTATCTGCCACATCTCTTCTCAGAGATTAGCTACCACCATTTGAGCAAGATTGTTTTCATTCCGCATTTTACAGTTTCAATAGATTTCTTATTTAATAGAAGTTAAGTTCCACTGTATATTTGTTATTTTTCTCTATATATCTGTGTTAATGTTATATATGTGTTAAATTTTGTTCCACTCATAAATCTGGATCAATTACAACCACAATTAGTTGCTTCCCAAGGGAGAGCTTCCATTCAACAGACAAACATTCAAGCTAAGTCTACTCTGCCCCTCTATTGGAATATTGGCAGGAAGATATGGTAAGAATATCTTTATGAATTCATACATACCAATAGGTACGATTCATTTATTCAAAGATTCATCTTTTGTTTCAGTAGTCCATGTTATCCCAAATACATTCTTCATCTTTGTTTCATGATTAACATACTCTTCTGAGAGAGTTATCATATTCAACTTCACCTTTTATCATATCTTGTAACTGGTTAAACACACATGTTTTAAAATGGATAATAAAGAAATATAAATAATATTTGTGTTCTAACTGTATGTATATCTTGATCATGAAAGGTTATGTTCACCTGAAGAAAAGAACATGGCTTGGAGAAAACACATGGCTTCAAATAATTTAACTTGATCATGAAACATGTCACCCGAGAACTTTATTCACAAACTTTATTTTTGGTATAAGTGCACAATTGGGACTGTGGTCAACTAAGCATGTCATGTAGTAGCACAAGTTTTATAGATGCAAAAGATAGAGACTAAATCCTTTACATAACTAGAGAAAATCATATCATGGGTGGAAAATGGAAGTCCATTCAAATCCCTATTTCTTGGAATACAAGGCTGCGAAGATAAGATAGTAGTTTTTGAAATATCAGGATGAAGGATGAAATTCTCAGCTAGTGCCAGTAATGAAGCCCTTATGAATCAAATAATACACATACAAACTTTCACATGGATTAGTATTTTCAACAGACTACAAACTTCTTGTTGGCAGGGATACACGATCATTCATAATGTTGTTGGAAACAATTATATTCTTGATCTATTTCTCAGTTTAATTTATTTTTTGATTACATATATTTGATCATCATTTATCCAAGGTTTTATTTCTATAGTTGCAGTAGGTTTTGGGCCGAGTTAATATTCCAAATATGAATACATCTATTGATTTCCCTTCCTCATCATCTTTTCTATTGCATGCATCTTTTTCTCTAGTTTCTCTTTGTCTTGTAATCCCTAATTATATTTGATAGCATAAAGATAGATGACACCTATTTTTATTTCATATGCAACAACTTCACACTAGAAATGGGCTCGAATCAACTTGCATCTCTTTCCTAGCACATGAGAAAAATTAGGAGTCCTTGTTTTAATATAAATTAGAGCTTTTCTTGAATATTGTGACAGTAGTGTAACACCCCTATTTCCCCCAACTTGTAATTAATCATTAATTAGGATTACCATGTTGTGGCATAGGAACATTGTAAATGTATCATTTTTTAATTTCAAATAACAGACTGTGGGGGTGAAGCCTTGAAATTACTAGCCATGATATCACTAGAGGAAAGAATGTGAGACCGATAAGAGAAAAATTAATAAGAAAAGGAAAGGTGGTTGAACCCTCAACCACCCCCATGAATGGAATCATGGTCTAGCAAGAGAAGGTCAAACCAAAGTACCACAAGGTCCTGCGGCTCCAGAACGAACCTGGGGTTTCTTTTTGATAGAAGGAACAAGATGGGAGGAATGTGCGTCCAAGGCACACAAGAGGATATGAAGAGAAGAGTGGAGAATGCGAGGAACATTCGAGCCAAAAAGAAAAAGTCAAAGGCCACGAGATTGATGCGGATAAAACATCTAATAAACCTCATTGAGGTCGTTATAGAGAGGGAGATCTCTGAGAGTATGCAGATAATGGGACCTGAGTAGAAGGTCGTGAGCTTGATGTTGAGGAAGCATATGATAAACCTCGTAGAAGATGTGAAAATGAAAGTATCGATGAGAATTGGCATAAATTCTCTTGTGATATCATGGCTTGGAATAGGGGTGGCCAGAGTGCTAAGAATGAATTCCTCTGAGCCTATGGTTGGGTGGAAGGATGAACAACCAAATTTAGTTAGTTGGCCACCACCTGTAATAGATAAGTAATCTTATATCCTATATGTTTAAGTGGTAACTGTGAATTAAGGTTGGATTTTCTATTAATGTTGCAGGGATGGAAATGTTTTCTTAATGGTTATATTGTATGCCTTCAATTCTGCCTAATTGTGTATTTAAGAAAATAAGAATTTCTCTGGACTGTACACGTAAATGACTGAGCCCTGTGGTAGCTCAAGTTAAAATAAATGAACTGTGAATTGTTGAATTTTGGCACAACCTCACATGTGCATGCTGACACTCCCAATCGTTCTAAAGGAAGGGGTTGTGCATGTGTTCATAGAGCCTCTAAAATGCGGGCAGAGATCGAGAACCCCCCCTTTAAGTTCTAGAGTTAATATATGAGCGTAAGAGGTGCGTGGAGGATTTCTCTAAGTGTTAAGTTTAAGAGAATTAGTGCAAAATACTTAAGTATTTAAGGAGATGAAATAATTCGGGTAGAATAGTGAGTTTCAAGCCGCTAAAGGAGAGATCCTTTCGTTTGAAAGACGAATGGATGAGATTAGTTTGGGAGCAGCCAAAGTTCTTCACGATCGTCGAATATGGAGAAGGAACACGAGCGTTAACCATTTGAGCCCTTCGGACTTTGCGGGTCCAGAAAATTGAGCATATTCATTGCACAAGAGGTTTGGTAGCAACAAAACCCCCGAAGTCCTGAAGTAAATCTGGGTCGTAGATCTATAGATTCACGAGAACTATCATGACCATTGGATCTATGTTATATTCAAATCAACGTTTACCACTTTGGGAGGACAGAGGTTTGGTAACACCAACACCATCAAAGTCCCAAATTCCCGAAGTTGATGTGAACCATGGATCTAAGGATCCTTTAGGATCCCTAACGACTGTTTGATCATGGGAACGTGAGTATTAACATCGATATCATGTGGCAGTCCATGTGTTGAGTGACGGGATTTCCAAGTGTCCTTCTCAGAGTGGCATGCACTTGGACCCAAGGGACCCTTAAACATAAGTTACGATCCATAGATATCTTGGGTCACGTAGATACCCTCGAACTGTCAGATTTAGGTCGTGGTTAGCCTGATGTTGAACGACTCTGGGAGAAAAGAGGATCTTGCATCACAAAACTCCCGAAGAGCTGAAGAGTCGAAGTATATCTGAGCCATCCAAGCGAAAGGGGCAGGTGTCATCAGATCCTGCACTCCAAAGAGAATTCACTCCGAGAGTACCGAAGTGTGAATACATAAGGATTTCTGAAGTTTGGAGTCCCAAAGTCATCCTAGCCATCCATTGGAAGGGATGCATGGTAGAATATCTACCATTTTGGAGGAATTCTATTAAGAACCCAATACTAAATACAAAAGCACCACAACAGATATAGAAGAACAATATAGAAAAACAAAACTTTATTATATCAAACCCTTGAGGTAGGGAAACATCATATAATGGATCCTACTATGGAAGGGATCCTCTCCTATTCACTTGCCTCTTCGAGGGGGGATCCACCTATTGAGCTACCGCTCCAAATACAATACTTCTCTTCATGTCCCATTACATTGCTTGAACCCCTTTATATAGTGCTATCATCACCTAAGAACATTCTAGAGAAGGAATCTTCTAGAAGTAGAACCTTCTAAGAAGTCCTCTTACATTTATTATATCTAATTACCCATTTATTATATCTAACTACCATAGTAGGCCTTATTTAATAATATAGTGGACCTAGTCCACCTTACATTGAATGACCTCCACTATTATCACTATGGGCCCTCTGGGCCCCCCCACTACCTCTCTAGCTACCTTACATTCCATCCCCTTTATGAAAGCGTTGTCCTCAATGCTTGATGTACAACTATATACCAGGGTCCCATGGATAATTGTGGACCATAATGCTGAAGAAGACAGAAACAACAAGGTCCCATGTAGAAAGGAAAGCCACCATGCTGAAGTAGTCCAACCACCATTGTAAGCCCAGGTCCCATGTCCAAGTGCTCATGTGAACTCCCCATGGAAGATTTTGGAACCCAATAACCAACTCCAAATGATGCTCCAAAGACTGACACCTATCATGTGAATCCAAATAAGAAGATCCATCCACATTGTGGAAAAGGGTCGTAGTAGAATCTGAAAGGAATAATACCACCGTAGAATATGCATGATGGACACTGGTAATAATCATTGGCTCTTGATTTGTCACATTGATGCTCTCTACAGAAGGTGGATTAGAGTCATCAAATAAAATATGAAAGTGGTTGTCATCCTAGAAATGACAACTATACATATACCAATCATCACAATCGGCCTCAAAATCATAAAAAGCATATATTTCTTGATTATATTCATCCCTAAGGCCCTCCATAAGAAATCTCTCCTGCATGTTATTCAATGAATATTGAATACTACGAAAACCATCATTGAGGTCGTATGTGAGGCCATCTACAAATGCATCCAATCTGTCATCCAATGTGTGAAACAATTGGGCTTTGAATGATTCAAGAATTTCTTTCAGGGTTTGAGAGGAAATATCCATCTGAGCACCCTATTAACTCTTTGGTCCTGCAGCCATCACGAAAAAACCCAAAAAATAGACCCAATAAGTTTCAGCAGAAAATCGTGGTTTTTTCTGGAAAAACCCTAAAAAGCTGCTGAAGTTAAAATGTTCATAACTTCACTTCTCAGACTCCGTTTCGGCTGATTTTTTTTTTTTTGAAATTGGGTGAAATTGTGAGAGGAACTCAGATATGTAAATTTCTTTGGAAAATTCGGCCTCCAAATGCTACATAAATAAAAAAAATCGTGACGTCGTCCGCGGAAAAAACCCTAAAAATTTGCAGATTTTAAAACTTCAATATCTTGACTTCCCGGACTCCGTTTCGGATGATATTTTTTTTTTTTAAATTGGGTGTTTTTATGAGAGGAACTTAGATCTACAACCTTTTTATGCAAATTTTGCATAGAAATATACCAAAAACTTTGAGAATGTCACGGCCCTCTTTTTCTCTTCCGAAAAAAAAAAAATCTACAAAAAAAAAAATATTTGCCCACAATATCTGCCAAGGAAAGTGCTCTGATACCACTTGTTAAGAACCCAATACTGAATACAAAAGCACCACAACAAATATATAAGAACAATATAGAAACACACAACTTTATTATATCAAACCCTTGAGGTAGGGCAACACCATACAATGGATCCTATTATGGAAGGGATCCTCTCCTGTTCACTTGCCTCTTCGAGGGGGCATCCTCCTATTGAACTACCGCTCCAAATACAATACTTCTCTTCATGTCCCATTACATTGCTTGAACCCCTTTATATAGTGCTACCATCACCTAAGAACATTCTAGAGAAGGAATCTTCTAGAAGTAGAACCTTCTAAGAAATCCTCTTACATTTATTATATCTAATTACCCATTTATTATATCTAACTACCATAGTGGGCCTTATTTAATAATATAGTGGACCTAGTCCACTTTACATTGAATTACCTCCACTATTATCACTATGGGCCCTCTGGCCCCCCCCACTACCTCTCTAGCTACCTTATAAAGTCACTACAGGAGAAAAGGGGATGTGTTGGACAAGAACTTCTGAAGGTTGGAGAGTCGAAGTTCATCTGAGTCGTCCGACAGCTAAGGAGAGGTGTCAACAAATATTCCATTTCAGAAGATAGAAACTTCGAAGGAAAGTGGGGTCACGCGAGTTAAGAACTCCCGAACGCAGAATTCCTGAACTCGATCACAATCATTGATCGAGGAAGATGTGTGGCGCTCGATTTGTAACTCTGGGTACGGATTACTTCAGACAAAAAAGTCATTGAGTGTTCAAAACTACCGAATGCCAAAGTCCTGAAATAGATTATAATTGTTGATCACAAGGGATCCGTGGTGATCGATCTGTAACTCTAGGTACAGAGCACTTCGGGGAGAAAATCCTTGGGAGTGTTAAAAAATCCTGAACGTCGAAGTCTTGAAGTCAATCAGGGCCATCAAAATCTCTCAGGAAACACGTCTTCAGATTGTGAACTTCAAAGATTTTCCACTCCGGAGGATTCGCGTGGTGGTTTTCTTAGTTCCTGTTGTATTGGCGTCTGGTCATAGCCTGCGGCCATATGAAAGCATAGATGGATTGAAGAACCTGAAGAACTTGGGAATGGCTACCTGTCATCTCTGAGCTTGGTTCAGAGCATGGAGACTGTGGCTAGAAATATATGAAAGAGTAGAATGAGATATAAACCTCTAATGGGGGTTTTGATTCTCCTGAGAAGAGAAAAATATTGGCACCTCCACCACGGGTGTGTTACAAATTAGTATCAGAGCACGAAAACAAAACTTGGCATGATTGGGCTCATGCACAAGTCATATGAAAATATTTATGGAGGACTTTAAGGGGTAACACCCTATCTTACCGCATTCCTAAGAGGCTTAGAAAACCTCTGCCGAAGATAGGAATGATTCTGGTGACCATTCCCTGAAAAGGGAGAGCATTCATAGCTCTTGAGTTTCAAAGTGAACTGAGAAACAAATTTTTCTTCTGGATACAGGAATTGGTGGGATGGGTTTTTCTAATCAAGTTGATAAATAGAGTTGTAGAAATATAGAGTGATTTAGTGAGAAATCACAACATCCTCCCTTGCTTGGTGGATAGGAAACTAATCTGCCAGTTTTCTTATGGGAGGAGGAGAGTGGCCTTCGTCCCTGAATGTAAGTAACATAATTCAAAATTGCATTTGGGATCTAAGGGAATAGTCCCAATGGTATTAGACATTAAATTGTTAAAATTAAGATAAAATGGTTGAATAAATGTTGATCCTGAATATGGTAAAGGAAGTGTTGGGGCACTTCTAGAAGCCATTGGGTCAAATTGACATGCAGTGGTGGATGGTAGGCATATAGATATAGTTGGAAGATAAATTGGTTGATTATGTTACCTTGGGCATGGTTATAATTTCCCATATTGTATTTATAAGTTCAGTAATGTTCCAGGGAGGTTGAAGCAAGAGTGTTTTCTTGCTAGTTGTTATCGTATAAAAAGGGGACATAGTTATGACTATGTCTGATTCAACTTCCATTTGGATGTCGTGTGAATGAATTCAAGCTCTCAACTGAGAGGGAAAATCAATGTTGAGTATCCCTATGAGGCATGTCATAAGGATGGAAACAATATCCTTGGAGGATGATCTAGAAGTCTGAGATGGCCATGTGCATGCATGACATGGAAAGGGTGCAAGCAATGAGCTTGCAAGATGCATGTTTGGTTAGGTTTGTGGGTGTTTATGCTTGAGTGCATGTATTTAATGTATTGTGAAGCCTCTTGATATGAAGCCTGATATTAATACCAGTTAGGTGTAAATGACATTAAATATGAAAGTGATGCACATGTGTGATATAAGGATATATGTATACTAAAGGCACAATATGGTTGCCTTGATGAGTGATATGTAAGGCAAGACTTGCACTTGCCAATATTAAGTGAATACCATAGATGCATGGTTGAATCCATTTTTTTTAAAGAATCATGAAAGTTGTGTTTTGCATGATAGCTTAAGGGGAATGCGCTCCATTCCCTCAAGAAAGATGAGTATAAATAAATGAAAGAGTAAAGGAGCAAGGATGGTCTTTGTTAAGATAAGAGAAAAATGATTATGCCTCGAGGATCACATAAGAATGAGTTTGAATAGTCATGAGTTGACTAATTTTAGAATAGATATGTATGCAGGCTATGAAATATACCCATGGAAGCTACACACAAACTTTTGATTATTCATATGGTTAAGTACAACATGGATGTAAGTTAATAAAACTAGGATATGTATGGATATATAATTTGGGTGCATGACAACGATTTATGTTTATATTCCTTATGGAATATTTGGTAAACAACTAAAGATAACTCAAGGTTGAGCCCATCATAAATAGTGATGGACGTGCAATAAGGAAGTTACATACTGAGGGAGTTCCATGTGGAAAAACTGTGTGAAAAATATGTCAAGAGGTCAGAGTCATAACCTTAATAACTACGGAGAAAATAAGCAGTGAGCTACAAGATTATATATATATATATATATATATATATATATATATATATATATATATATATATATATATTGATTGAATAGGCTTGGTTGAAGCCATGTTAAGAAAAGGAAGTTGTATGCCTTAGATACCCAAGTAGAGTATGGTTCAGGAAGAAAACCCTTATTGAATCAGGATACTCAAGAACCTCATAGAGGACATGAATGTGAGCCGCTCATCGGAGGGAAGACCGATCACAGTAATCAAATTGACTTCACTATCCACTAGAGTTAACGGATCAAACACCATTCATTCGATTAGATTGATGGTTGAGGATCATTGCGGAGTGCAAAGGTGAAATTAACGGGTGTGCTAGTTTACGGCCCGCAATCAACCAACGTCATTGATCTCGTCGGGGTGGAAGATCAATGGCCATCATTAGACATAGTTAGGCGAAAACTTTCCAGATTGGGCCCCACAATCACTATGAGTCATATATCTGTGAACATAGATCAATGGTTGGGAATCATTGCGGAGCGCGAAGGTGAAATCAATGGATGTGCTAGTGCACGACCCGCCATCAACCAATGTCGTTGATCAAATCAGGGTGGAAGATCAATGACCATGATTAGACAGAGTCGAGTGAGCACTTTGATTATTGGGCCTCGAAATCACTGTGAACCGTCGATCTATGAACAAATATCGATGGTTGGGAATCATTGTGGAGCGCGAAGGTGAAATTAACAGACGTGCTAGTTCACAGACCGCAATCAACCAACACACTTGATCTCGTCAGGGCGAAGAATCAATGACCAGAATTAAAAGATTTGGGAAAGCACTTTTTAGATTACGGAGAGTGAACTCTCCAATAAAGAGTGAGAATATTAGGATTCCACAATCGTTGTGAACCGTCGATATGTGAACGATTAGTGGGTGAACTTGCAAGGAACCCACACATTAATGTCGCATAAAACTTGTACTGTGTTTGGGTTTGTGGTTGAGTTTAGCACTTAGAAGCTCTGTATCAACCTAAATTCTTGGTCAAACACTTATGTGTTGGCATTATTATTATTATCTAGAAATAATGTGGTTAAAATCGATCGAGGGGTAATATCGACAACCCGCAATCATTGTGGATATTTCATATTCACAAAGGTTAACGTTGAGACCTGTAACCATAATTTAAATTCAATATAGTGTTGTTTTGAGTTTGGGATCTGATCGTAGATTGGACGAGCCATAGTCATTTCAGATATCGAAAGGAGAATTAAACCATGACCTAGTTGAGGTTCCACAATCCCTTGTAGTTGTTGGATCTGGGGGACGACGGATCTACACCATCGAATTATAGAAAAGGGGTTTATCCAGTATCATAACGCCCGAACATGTGAGATGAAAGGGTAGCGCCTGAAAATAATAGAGATGAGGTCACCTCTCTCGATCGCATGGAGATAAAACGAAGTTCCTCCGGGCTAGTCAATGAAGATGGAGTTTAACACTCTACGTTAGACTATGTTCATGAGGACTAGGTCTAAGGGAATAAAGGTGCTCATAGGTAGCACATTGCATGGAATTTATCGAGGAAATGCATGTCTACATGAAAGGGGGACCTTTTGAAAATTGTATGTACATTATATGGATGCCAAAGGAATGCTTAAAGGAATTCATGTGAAACCTGGAGTTTCATGAATGACTATTTTAGGGTTGTGACCGATTTAGAGCAGAAAATATGGTTCTGCTAAAATAATAAATATGGACAAAGAATCCATATGGGAATAAGTTGGTTGAATTAAAACACACCTTGGCAGGAGTGCCCAACCTGAAAAGTGATAACCTGAAATCGATGCAAGGGTGCATTGTGTATGAATGTGGCCATGAATGTTGGCACATTCATTAAAGTCAATTGATATTTGAATTTCATTTTGAAAAGTTGGTATACTTAATTGATGCATGTGTAAGGAATTAAATTTCCTTTTTATTTGTATCATCGAATAAATAAAAGTGATTTGATTGTTAGCATGCACAATTTAATAATTGTTTGTGATAACGTTATAAAGGTGCAATGAAAATATATGTGCATGGGAAACTAACAATTTGCTTGGCTAAGAAAAGTTGACTTGCAAGAAGAAAGAGTCTTGGATATGGCAATGTTGTAATCTGATAAGTAAGACCGATTGCTTGTTGAGATAAAATGCTATGGGGAGGAAAGTCACATGCTTGTAAATGTGGTTCCATGCACAACATATATGAAAATAAATGAAGAAATAGGAAAATTTGTGGGTGACAAATTTGCAATAAAATTCTGAAATTTAGAATTGTGATGATGTCTCATGAAATTTTGTATGCTTGTGATACAGGTGAGAAGTAAATATCTATCTATAAATGACAGACAAAGGATATCCATCTGAAAAGCATGAAGGAGGCCACTGCTGATCCATGAGAACCCCATGGTAAGCCATGATCGACTAGAATATGTTGTGTTGAGGTAACACAAGATGGAGGGACGCCTCAACTGTAAGGATTGATAAAGTCTCTAGGATTATTCCTATGAGAGAAAACCTTGGCAAGGCAAGATGGATCACCCAAAGAACTGTATAACAGAGAAGGGTATGCCTAAGCCTAGGCTTGGAGGGTGAATGACTGCAAGGAAGAGGAGAATCCGATAGTTCTTGTAAACTATTTATTGGGATCATGAACACAATGGGTATGCCAAGGAAAAACAATGAGCCTGGATAACAAGGCAACCACATGGGTACAAATCCAAAAACTGCGGAGATAAGTATTGTGCTAGATTATGAAATTTTCCTAGAAATTTTATGCAACAGTAAAATGTTTTCACATGAGACTATGATTAATGTGCTTGTTGTCCAAGAATTATTGAAGGCAGGTGACGAATGTTAAGAGTCTGAAAATCTCCTGACCAAGAAAGAAGGTCAAGACTTCTGAAGTGGATGAATGAGAAAGGCATGACTGGTGTTACTAAGAAAGAACAATGAGGACAATGTTCCTTTTAAAGAGGATGGTATTGTAAAACCCATGTTTCCCCCAAATTGTAATTAATAATTAATTAGGATTACCATGTTGTGGCATAGGAACATTGTAAATGTATCATTGTTTAATTTCCAATAACTGACTGTAGGGGTGAATCCTTAAAAGTACTAGCCATGATATCACTAGAGGAAATAATGTTAGAACGATAAGAGAACAGTTAATAAGAAAAGGACAGGTGGTTGAATCCTCAACCACCCCCATGAATGGAAGTATGGTCTAGCTACAGAAGGTAAGCCATAAGTACCACAGGGTCTTGCAGACCTAGAATGGACCCAAGGTTTGTTTTCGACATAAGGAACATGATAGGAGGAATGTTTGTGCAAGGAATGTAAGAGGATATGAAGAGAAGAGTGGAGAATGCAAGGAAAATTCTAGCAGTAGAGAATGAGTCAAAGGCCACGAGATAGATGCGGAGAAACCATCTGATAAACCTCGTCGAGGCCATGAAAGAGAGGAATATCTCATAGAGTATGCAGAGAATAGGACCTAAGAAGAAGGTCATGAGCTTGATGTTGAGGAAGCATATGATAAACCTCGCAGAAGATGCAAAAGAGAAAGGATTGATGAGAATTGACATAATTTCCTTGGTGATATCATGGCTTGGCACGAGGGTGGCTAGAGTGCTAAGACTGAATGCCTCTGAGCCTATGGTTGGGTGGAAGGATGAACACCCACAATAAACTAGTTGGCCACCACCTGTAATAGATAAGTAATATTATATCCTGTGTGTTTAAGTGGTAGCTATGAATTAAGGTTGGATATTCTATGAATGTTGTAAGGATGGACATGTTTTCTTAATGGTTATACTGTATGCCTCAATTCTTCCTAATTGTGTATTTAATAAAATAAGAAATTCTCTTTCCTGTACATGTAAATGACTGAGCCCTGTGGTGGCTCAAGTTAAAATAAATGAATTGTGAATTGTTGACTTTGGGCATAACCTCACGTGTAGATGCCAACACTCCCAGTTGTTCTGAAGGAAGGGGTCAGTCAAGCTCAGTAGAGGGAGTGCATGTGTGCACAGAGCCTCTATGAGGTGGGCAGAGATCTAGAACCTCCCCCTTAAGTTCTAGAGTTTATAGATGAGCATAAGAGGTGCACGAAGGATTTCTTTAAGCGTTAAGTCTAGGAGAATTAGCACAAAATACTGAAGTATTTAAGGAGATGAAAGAACTTAGGTAAAATAGTGAGTTTCAAGCCCCTAAAGGAGATATCATTTCATTTGAAAGACGAATGGATGAGATTAGTTTAGGAGGATCCAAAGTTCTTCACAATCGTCGGATCTACAGAAGGAACATAGGTGTTAACCCTTCGATCCCTTTGTACTTTGTGGGTTCGAAAAATTGAGCATATTCTTTGCACAAGAGGTTTGGTAACACCAAAACCCCCAAATTCTCGAAGTTCCAAAGTAAATATGGGTCGTAGATATGTAGATGCCCCAGAACTATCCCGACCATCAGATCTACGCTATAGTCATCCCTACGTTGACCACTTCGCGATGACAGAGGTTTGGTAACACCAAAACCCCTGAAGTACTGAAGTTGATGTGGACTGTGGATATAAGGATCCTTTAGGATCCCTCATGACCGTTCGATCATGGGGATGGTATTATTAATGTCGAGATCATGTGGGAGCCCATGTGTTGAGTGACGCATTTGCTAGGTGTCCCTCTCAGAGTGGCACGCACTGGGATCCAAGGGACCCTTAAACGAAAGTTACGAGCCGTAGATCTCTGGGGTCATGTAGATACCCTCAAACCATTAGATTGAGGCCGTGGTTAGCCTGATGTTGACGAACTTTGAGAGAAAAGCAGAGCTTGCATCACAAAACTTTCAAAGAGCCGAAGTAGATATGAATCGTCTAAGCCAGAGGGATAGGTGTCGTCATATCTTTCACTCTGGACATAAGTCACTCTGGGAGGACCGAATTGTGAAGAAACAAGGATTTCTGAAGTCTAAAGTCTTGAAGTCATCCCAGTCATCCATTGGAAGGGATGTGTGGCAGATGATATGCCATTTTGGAGGAAGTCACTCCAGGAGAAAAGGGGATGTGTTGGAAAAGAAATTCTAAAGGATGGAGAGCCGAAGTTCATCTAAGTCATCTAAGAGCTGAGGACAAGTGTCAATAGATATTCCATTTTGAAAGATAGCCACTTCAGAGGAAACTGGGGTCACGCGAGTTAAGAACTCACGAACTCCAAAGTCTCGAAGTAGATCAAAATTGTTGATTGGGGAAGACACATGGCGCTCAATCTGTTACTATGGGTACACAATACTTCAGAGGAAAAAGGAATTGGAGTGTTCGAAACACCCGAACACCAATGTCTTGAAGTAGATTATAACCTTCGATCATAAGGGAAATTGTGGCGCTCGATCTGTAACTCCAGGTATGAATTACTTAGGGGAGAAAATCCTTGGGAGTGTTCGAAACTCCCGAATGCCGAAGTCCCGAAGTCAATCAGGGTCATCAAAATCTATGAGGACACATGACGTCAGATTGTGAACTTCAAATATTTTCCAGTCCAAAGGATTCGCGCAGTGTTTGTCTTAGTGCCTGTTGTATTGGTGTCTGGTCATAGCTCGCGGTCATATGCGAGTATATATGGATGGAATAACCCGAAGAACTTGGGAGAGGATACCTGTCATCTCTGAGCTCGATTCGGAGCATGGAGACCATGGTTGGAAATCTATGAAAGAGCATAATGGGATAGAAACCTTAAATGGGGGTTTTGATTCTCCTAAGAAGAGAGAAATTTTGGCGCCCCCACCATGGGTGTGTTACAAACAGGAAGACCATGAATTAACATATTAGTTAATTAATGGTCATTCTTGCATGATAGCTGGTGAGAAGATCTTATGAAATGGGAGAACCATCCACACACTAAGTATATGCTCGTGTGGAAGGTGAAGTGTCAAAGTATAAAGGCTGAAAAACATAATGGATAACTTTATTTAACTAGGTGCAATAAATGTTCAAATAAATGTCAATAGGTGGCAGTCATCCCCTATCAGTCTAAAAATCCACTAGTTTCCCCATCCACCAAATTCTAAGCATGCAGTAAATAAACCAAGAAGGAATGGAAAGGAAAGTTTGACCAGATTCGGGGACATGTAAATATCTATGACGAGGCTATGGATGCTCCCTAGTAGCATAACAAGGTTTGTGACACCATGGTGACTCCATCAGAGCTATGGATGCTCATGGGTGGTGGGGAA
>ML788380.1:185055-197581 GCA_009831015.1 Picea engelmannii
GGGGGGGGGGGATTTTGATTATTTTTATTTATTTCTGGATCTATTTTTTGTACACTTGTACAAGCTACTATAACTCTTCCTTTTTTAATTGGTGTACAAGCAATTATACAACGTTTTCATAAGTTCATAGATATTCATGAAATGTTTATTTGCAAGATTTTATTGATACTACTTTAGTGTCTCGGTAGTTCCATTTCTAGGTCTTAGTACAATTTGTAGATATCATGAAATGTTCATGTACAAGATTTTACTACTACTTCCCAAGCTTCTTGGCAGTTACATTCTGGGTTGTGGTACAGTTTTTATGAACATATTAGCCTTTTTTAGGTTATGGGTTTCTTTCCTTTTTGGAAATTGGCTACTATAAACCTAAAACCAACTTTTCTATGTACTACTTGGGCAACCATTCTGACTATTATAGTTACACAATCAAATTTTATACCTTTACACACTGTTTTGATTACATTGATGTCATGTTCTATTCTTTGTTTTCCTTTATATAGGCTACTCACAATGTTCATATGTAATAAGGAACCTAGTTTCGAATTTAACATTGTAAACAATCATTCTTCATACAATAAAATAAAATGTTGACAGTTTGTGCTTATATAAACTTTGTTCATTTATTTTACAAGTACTAAATTTATTTTCATAAATTTATTTGTCTTTCATCTTTAGGTAGCTACATTTTATAAATACAAAATTTATCATTCTACATTTTGTGTTCTAGGATGAAATTTATCTTAATTTGTTTATAACAATAATACATGGTGCACTTGCAGCTCCGTGTAGCACCTCTCCCCACCTTCACATTCATGAGAAAAATGCTATGGAAATTTACTCATGTAAATACATATACATATATTTTTATTCTGACTCCAACTAGGTCCATTGTTTAGATATAAGACTCCAATTTAATATAATTTTATTTGCTTACAACAATTTTATATTAAAATTGCACATTTTGTTTATGCTCCAAAAACATTTTGTTTTCATTTTCTTTTTTCTTATTGTACGCAAACAGAGTTTTGTATATGCATAATCTTGAAAAATACAAACAAAATTTTGGGCACAACTTAAATCAACTTCTCTTTACAAGTTGTAATCCCCATTCATGGATTCTAAGGTTACATGGGCAAATGGAATATATATTTTATTTTCTATTAAATATGCTCTCTTAAATTTACAATTTCATTAGTATTGATTCAGAGTATTTATAGAGATGATGGCCCTTTCGGTCCTAGCATTCGAGCCTAAGCTCCGATACCAAATGTAACACCTCACCATGAGATGATACTAATTAATATTAGAATATTTGAACACATGCATTAAGTGTAAACACAATTTTTTGCTTTCAAAATCTATAACATATGGACAATCCTTTTGCATTTTTTTTTAAAAGCTAAATATTCCAAATCTAAATCCAAATATACAAATCTAAATAAGAGGATGAGATAAATAAGAAGTTAACTCCACAATTGAATATTAAAATAAAAACATAACAAAATATACCAAGTAAAATACCTCCTCCCTAGCTTGTTGAAGATGACCATTTGCAATGTCCCGCCAGTAGTAGGAAGATGTTTCCAAGCATTCTTTTTCCACTTGCCCAGAGTGAAACAATTGAATCCTCCCACCCAACTAGGAGCCTAGCCAACTTCCTAACTCCAAGAAACCTTTCGGTTTCTTGGCCCTCCGTTCCCGTGACTCTAAGAACAACAAAGCACATAGGCTCTATGAAGCTATCACAAGAAGTATATCTTGCAATAATTTTCCATTCTCATAACATTTTCCATCCTCTCAATCTCCTCCTCCTCATCACTTCTTCTCCCTATTTATCAAGTTTCCATACCCCCTTCTGCAAGTTTCCTCAACTACCCTCATTATTAGCCATCAACCTCCCTTATATACATTTTTTGGAAAAGTTTAAAATAAAACTAAAATATAAATGACTTGCATTAAACAACAATAAATAAAATGCAAAGTCTTTCTTCTCATGCTAGCTAATAAATGTTATTTGACACTTTTCCCAAAAATGTACATGGAAACCCACCATGCTCATTTAATTCATGATAACAACCATCAATCAAAGTCAAAGAAGGTATTTAATGCTTCTAGATATTTTGTATGCGATATAATTTGCATAGCCAATAAGCATTCAATTAAATAGGGTATGTGTGCATAGCTAGTGGACACAAATCTCATGCATGTACTAACAATAAACAACCGTTGCCTTTAGTGCATAGTTCCTATATGATCACACGAATGCATGCACAACAACATATCAAGTAATGCATCATTTAATAATCTTAACAAACAAAATTATGATAATTCATCAATAACTCATTATCACACTTAAGATATAAAAAGGGAATCAAAAGATGTTTTTAACATGGTAGGAACATAGTGGGTAAACAATAGTGGCACATATAATCCCCAATTAGTATTCTCAACTAACATCAAAGCATCCTTCCTTCCTAACCTACTTCAATCTTCCATCATATACTTTCCTCTGCTAGACTAAGCTGGAGCGTCAACTATATTGACCTAACTCTAGGTATAACCCATAAGTGGAAGTGTCATACATCTTGACCATGTTTCCCCATCAGGAAGCTAACAGTCTCCATCACACGACTAGGGGAGCGTGACTTCACACAACCCTCCCACGAATCTAGGTTTCAAAGGATAAATGGTGGTAAATACATCCACCCCTCCTTATAGAACTAGGTTCAACACCCTACATCAAACCATACTGTGAAACTACTTTTCTTAGAGTCATGCCTTCAAACAACCACTCTGGGCAAGTTGTGCATCCTGTCAAAACCACACTTACCACAAATCATAGGAATATTTCGAATCATAAATTAAATAATAAGTGAAACTTATAGCATAAACTATTCTCTTGATGTCTATGACATCCCATTTACCTCAACACTATAACCATTTGGTTATCACATAGTTCATCAACATGTAGGTTTGTTCACCAATAACTCATATCCATGCATATGCATCACAATTTCATATAATAATCCATATTTGTATTGACGTTCATTTAAGAAATATCTGTTTATTTTTAGCATGGCTTGCATCTGTTATGTATTCACAACATAACTTGAATTGGTATCTATGTACCACAATTCCACATTTAAATTTGCAGGTTTGAACAATTCTCATAACTGTCCTCAATATAAACATATGACGATAAAAATAGCATTATGCAACACATACATAGTTCTAGATATACGCATATCAAATGTCTATATCAGTTTAAATAAGTCTGAATAGTTACTAAGCAATGAATTAATAAGATGAGTAAAATTAAATTTCTAATTGTATAAGGTCAAAATATGGGGCATTACATAACATAGATTCATAGTAAAAAAAAAGAATTAAATTAAAAACAAATTTACTCCTTAAGAAACTTGATTGGGGTTTAAGATGGATCTAAGATGGTTTAATTTTTAGATGTTATGAAGTACATATGGATGTAGTTATTTAATTTTAAATTTTGTTTTATGTGTTGTTTTTACCAAACCTTAAGTATCTTCCATACTCTCATTATTATTATTATTTTGATGTTAATTGACAACACTTACTAATAAAAAGAGCATATTAAACCCAAACATTAACTAAGACTAACATTGAAAATATTAACTTAGATCCATTTAACTTGGGATCTCGATCAAATGTCTAGAGGTGCAAACTTTTAACCTTTCCTCACATTTTTTATTATTTTATTGTTTTTTATTATTAATTTTTAATTTTTTGTTATTCATTATTAATTATTTATTACTATTTTAATATTTGATTATTATTTTAACCTATTTTATATATGTGGATTCTCCATACTTTTTTATTATTTTTGTTATTTTTATTATCATTTTATTGATTTATTATTATTTTAATGTGTTATGTTACATGAACTTTTCTCATACTAGATGTGGAGTGGATGTAAACACAACCAATTCAATTATAACATTAACTTTATAAAAATAACTTATATCCATTACACTTATTAAACCCTAATCAACCATAAATGATTATTAAACCGTAATAAACCATAAATGATATATACTAACGAGTCTTTTTTTTCAGTAAGAAAAAACACTTATATTAGTAAATATAAAAATTGTCTTTTTTCAGATCATTACAAACTGTAGCCATGCTCCAAAAAGTCTTATCTATTTTATACTCCTATCCAACATTGTTCATGTAATCACTGCTGACATACACAACTATATCCAAAATAATAAAAAATATTATGACCTCCTTATGTCTGTAATTTATAAAATTTCAATATACAGAGTATCCTATAGACTTATATTAATTCTTTCATATATTTCTTGTTGTCCATCTGTAACTTGTTAGCAATATATACCAATTTCCTCTAAAAGCAATGCTTCCTTAGAAAGTCGACCAACAATCTGATTGTAATTTCTATATATATGTTAGGCTTTGATTTGCTGAAATTGGTTGCTCATCAATCTAATCTTTGACATCCATGGTTGCAAAGATATCACCTGAAAATTATTATCATTAGTATACCAATCGATAATAACCTTAGAACCGTCCATCAATAGTAACCTTGGTACCTGTTTAAAATAAGCAAAATATAATATTAACCAGATTTCCATCATTTCCCCTTTTGAATTTGTTCATTTTCCAGAGTTTAATTCTAGAACTTCTAAGTGCCCATTAATGGACATTTCAGCAAGGCTCCAACCCCGCACTTTGAGCCTCTTTCCTGTGAAGCCCCATCGAAGAATCCTACTGCCCCGACCCAGTCAAGTGATGGTGGTCTATCAATCCTTTTGAGACAAGTATCCTGTGTAAATTTTTGTTCCCCCAAGTCCCGTAAAATGTAGTTAGAAACTCTAAAAATGTTTTTCTGTTCATCTTCAAATATCAATAGGTTCATATGCTTCCAAACCTCCCAGCTGAGAAAACAAGGGATTTCATTCCAGTTTTGCTTCCTCTTTGACCAGTTAAGGAGATTGTTTTCAAAAAGTCCTCCTTTCCAATTATTGGCCAAATTCAGTTCCTTAGAGATAGTGTGCCAGATATTTTTTATGAAACTACAATCCCCAAATAAATGTAGCACAAATTCTTCACTTTCCTTACAAAGCACACAGATGCTAGGACCCTGAAAGCCCCTTTTTATCAGGTTATCCCAGGTAAGTATTCTCTATTCCATCAATAACTAGAAAAACACTTTTACTTCCAGTGGTAGTTTACACTTCCAGATCTTAGAGTACCATAATTTTGGCTCTACTCCCCTTTTCTCCATCACTTGAACTTCATATGCTAATTTGGCATTTATTTGACCTTGTTTGGTATCCCAAGACCACAGTAAACTGTCTTTCTCATCATTTAATTCAATTCCAGTACTTACCAACCCTTTTGTATAGTTTGTTCATTCATATTTTTGAGCTCCTTCCAGGCCTAAAGTTTCAGATTTTTTCCACCTTATAGAGTTTATACCTTCCTGTGCATTTGTCCCTGCATGAGAAAGACATGTAATCCCTTGTTATTTTAACATAAATAAAATATTCTCAGATAATTTATAGAAAGTGTGGGATCCAACCATAAGATCAACCCCAATTATGATATCTCTCCCACTCCCAGGCTTCTAAACCAACCAATCAAAAATTATATTTACCGAATAGGTAAGGGCTCTCCAAAAATTTTAAATTCCATTCCAGTTTTTTCTCCCCTGCCTGAACCATTTCTCAATAGTTTTCCTTTTAAGATATTTTTTCATAATTACCTCATGCCAAAGGCTAGGTAACATAAGGCATCTCCATAATCTTTTCTCCACCGATGTTTGTCCAAAAATAAAAAATATTTTTGATTCCCCATCCACCAACCTTTTTAGGTTTTGCAATCTTTTTCCAATGATAGTCAATACACCGAAATTAGGGATGATTTTAAGGATGGAAATTTATTTTAAAACGTAGAAACCTTGGTAAATCTTACCAATCCTTCATATGCCAACTATAAAATGTTTGGAGATATTTTTCTAAACATATTCAAATTTCTAAGGATTTTATATAGTTTGTATAATTTTTTGGTGATTTTTAAGGTAAAATAATTTTATTGTATAGAATTTGGACGAATGATTTTTAGAATAGCAAATCTTTTTTGGGGAAAAACCTTGGAAAATTAGCCCATGAGAGAAATTTAGCCCCTAAAATCATCCATGATTGAAACTCTTTCAAGTACTTCTTTTACAAGTATGACTCTACCACCCAGGGTAAGCCACCTATGATTCTAACTCATGATTCTCTTCTCAAATTTTTTCTCTAGCCAAAGCCAGTGAACTCTTGTATAACAATTTGGTTTAATGTAAAACCCAAGATACCTAAATCCTGTATCTACTAGTTTAACTTCAAAGTGGAACAATTCCTTCAACAAATTAATCTCTAACTCATCCCATCCTGCTTATAAGAAACTAGATTTTTGAGTGCTGAATTCCATCCCTATAGACTTACAAAATAAATCCAAGACCTCCTTGTATACTTTCCATTAAACACTGCAACTGATCCCAAACAGTATTACATCATCAAAAAAAATTAAATGTGTACTATTTAACCCTCTCGCCATAGGAACACCCTCAAGTTTCTTTCCCTGAACCCTCTCCTGTATAATTCTGCTCAGCCCTTCAACAACAAGAAGGAAAAGTAGTGGAGATAAAGGGAAGCCTTACCTTAATCCCCTTGAATATTTAAAAAAACATGTAGGATTCCCATTGATCAGTACAAAAAAGTTTGTTGATGTCACACAACCCATGATCCAATTAGTTGCTTCTAAGTTTACTCCAACCTATAATAAAACAAGTCTAAGGAAACCCCAATCCACCCTATCATAAGTTTTGACTAAATCCAGTTTTAGAAACAGTGCTTTTAGATTCTTTACTTTTATGCCATGTAGTACTTCTTATACTATAATTGCATCAGTAATTTGCCTACCATCTAAAAACCCAAATTGTTCTTTTGATATACCAGTGGACATGGAAGTTTTTAATCTGTTAGCAATTATTTTTGAAATGATCTTGTATACGAGATTGCACAATGCTATAGGACTAAATCCTCCAAATGAATCATGTTTGTCACTTTTATGGATTAGGTAAATAAGTGTAGCATTAAATGCTCCCGACACTTTCACTTTCCTCCTCGACTCGTCCACAATCTCCAATAATTCATTTCCCACAAGATTGAAAAAATCCAAAAAGAACTCAACAATCCAGCCATCTGGCCCACGACTTTTTGACCACTTAAAACCTTTTAAATTTTTTAGAACTTCAGCTAAGGAGACTGGATCAACTAATATATTTCCTTCTTCCTCAAAAAACATCCTCGCATAGTTCCTTAATACTGCAAGTTGATCTCTAATTGCCAGGTTTCCCTGTGCTTTAAACATGTTCTAGAAATAGTCAACAACTTCCTTTTAAAACTCAGATCTATTTATGACAGTAGTTCCATCTCCCTTAGTGATATCCCATATGGTATTAATTTGTTTCCTTGAATTTGCATAAGCATGATTTTTTTTTGTATTTCTGGCACCTGCAGCCAACCAGTTTACCATACTTTTCTGTCTCCAAGTCTCTTCCTCTTGTTTTAGAAGTGTCATTTTCCTCTTCTCTTTATCCAGAAATGATACCATAACCTTTTCCTCCACAAACTCCTCAGGAAAGTCTGAATATAATTTGTCCAATTCTGATTCCAACTGTAACAACACTTTCTTATCATCAACTTTTTTATTTCTTTACCATACAGTCACTATGCTCTTCAGTCTTTTTAACTTCTTTACCAATGATTTCATAGGTTTCGGGGCCTCAATTCCCAACAAATCCGCCCAACTGTTTCTAAAAATATTAACAAATTCTTGATCCTCCATCCAAACTGCATTAAATTTAAATGGGTAGCAGGGCAACATCATTCCCAAATTCTAACTGTAACATTATTTCCATGTGATATGAGATCTTGTCATTGCACGTCTAGGATCGATATCTAATTCCTAAAGAGACAAGATTCTTAGATATCAAAAATCAATCCATCCTTTTTGCAATGTAATCTTGGCCTTTCCTTCCATTCCTCCACGTCGGAAGAATTTTTACTGGCTCAACATCCACTAATCCATCAGTTTGTACCAAATGACTAAAAAGATGTTGTAAAGGGTCCACCCTCGTAGAAACACCCCAAACTTCCCTACTAGATATGGTAAAATTAAGGTCTCCCCCCATAATCAAAATTTCCTCATCAAAAATCCCAAGCCTTTTTATATCTTCCCAAAAAACCACTATGTCAGCATACAACCCATAACAGTTGATCATCTTCACCTTTAAATTAGTGTCTTTAATGACACTCTCCAACAGAATCCCTGTAGACGTTAGGAACGCAACAAAGTCATCCTTGCGGGGATTCCAAGCTGAGAGTAGACCCCGCGATAGACCAATAGAATCAAGTCCACATAAATTCCAATTAGAAAGGATTTTGGCAAATACTTCCCTTGCTTTTACTACCTCTACCATGGTTTCCTAAATGAATAATACATCAGGTTCATTTTTCTCCAAGAACCTAGTGAGGGTTAATGCCTTTAGGGAGATCCCCACTCCCCTCACATTCAGTGAAGCCACGATCATCTTTTCACTTTGGCCAGGGATTTCTGAGCTCTAAGCGCCCTAGGACTAGTAGCAACCTCTAGACTAAGCACAACTGGTAGTTCCTTCACTTTTCCCATTTTCTTTGTAGTCCTAGTTTTAATGGGAGAGAAATATGTTTCGAGATCTCCTAAAACCGCCCCTTTTATCAGGACATCCCCACACCCCTGACCTCAGGACACCCGACCTCTGCCCCCCTCCTCCTTCCCAATCTTTTCTCCAGGGTTGGACATTAACTCCCCACCAGCATAGATTGGTAACTCTGTTCGAGTTAATACCTCCCTGTAAGAAGGTAGAAAGTTAAAGAGGGATTACTCCACTTTCGACAGTCCAATCGTATCCATTCCATTTGGCAATTGTATTCTCTCAGATGTCCCTGGATCCAGACTTTCAATCTCTTCTATTGCGACCACATCTGAAAATATTACTCCCTTCCCTTCCAATCCTAGCCTATTTTTACCACAAGCGGTTCCCTCAACCACAACAAGATTATAACCCTCAACCGGTTTTGGAATATGGTCGCGTACCAGTGTCGGAAAGTCCACATCTGAACCTTTCCTCCCAGTCTTCCCATGCAAACCCCCAACTCCCGAGTGCACAAATGTTTTTAGATTATTTTCATCCGAGAATGTTGACTCACCTATAAAGGAATTTAGACTCCTCCCTAGTCCTATCTCTGCGACCAAGTTTGTAGTCAAGCCCGCCTCTCCCAATCCCATAACCACCACCGGGAATTTATCCCTCACAACCTCAACATTACAGCCTACCAATCGAATTCTCCTTCAAAACATTACCAATAGTTGGAAACCCATCGCGTACCAGCGTCAAAAAGTCCACATCTGAACCTTTCCTACCAGACTTCCCATGTGATCCCCCATCTCCCGGGTGCTCAATAGTGACCAAATTATTTTCACCCAAGGATGCTGACTTATTTTTACTAGGAAGCTCAGCTAAAAAGGACATCGAACTTCTCCCTTTCCCCATCTCCGCCACAAGGTCTATAGACAAAATCGTCTCGCCCAATCCTGCATCCCCCACCGTGCTTTTATCCCTCACCACCTCAGTATTACAACCCACACCAACCAAATTCTCTCTCAAAATAATACCATCAAGACAATCCTCTCTCTTGCGTAAAACCTTAACTCCCATCCTACCCTACGAAATTGTCTCACCCCCCTGGGGATCTAACACTAACCCCAACTCCTCACGTATAATTAAATTATTTGTGGAATTAAAATGGAAAGGAAGGAAGGAGGGTGACTTACCACATTTTTCATTGCTCTCCACAGATTGTGTTTCAATCCATTCGCTCTATGCTTTCGTCTCATAAGAATTGTCCCTGACTGTCAACCTCGAAGACCCAACCGCAGGTGAATTCTTATAAACCACTGCATCCGCGCATTGATAGCGCAAATGACCTGTTGCTTTGCATCCCAAGCATTTGAACGACACACCAACATAGTCCAGCCTCTGACTGAGCTTTAGACCCTGCCAATTGATATCTATCTCCTCGGGCACACCTTTGAAGGTGTCCATTTCGACCAACAACTTTCCCATTTGTCGATCAGAACCCCCCAACTGTTTTAAATCCACATGTAAAAACTTACCAATAGAATTCTCGATAAGTTTGAATGCTTCTACACTCCACAATGCAAGATGGCATCCTGGTAAGAGCACCCATAGATGACGTAGTCTAAAGATTTCTTTTTTTGGATTGAACACCAAGTGCCAGCGTTTCAGCATCAAGCTTCCTTCGTTTACCACCCAAAACCACTGGAGCACCTTCTCCGCATCTTTTGAATTCCTAAATATGAAGTAGAACCATCCCTTCAGAAAAATGTAGGTCTCTGGCACATATCCTAGCAACGACCCCCATTTAAATTCAACCCAATCGTGAATATATTTTTCCCCTAGGGCCTAATAACTGAATTTACCCACCAAACCGCAACTGGTAAAGATGCTCAAAGCATCCATCCCGATATCCCTACCTAGAGTCATCGACGACTTCAGTTTTCGCGACTTCCACACCTTGGCACCTGTGACTCGTTTAATATGCTCTCGACTGTGTATTCCACTAGAATGGCGCACACCTAGGTTCACCCCTATAGATGACTTCTCCGCACCTCCACTTCCCCCTTTCGTCTGTACATTAATTCCACCTCCCCCGTACACTTGCTTTGAATTAACAAAGTTATCACTGCCTGCCTGACCACAAACAGTCAGCACCCCATCAGGAGAAATGGAATGACGAAACTTCCCTGAATCTGACCTATTCTGTGCGCGTTTTCTAAAAAATCCAGAGTCGATTCCTCTGTCTGTAGGACCACATGTTGTCTGCACCCCGCCAACTATTTGAAACACCTCTACACCCAACAATACCGTATCTTCGCTTATCCCTGTTCCCTGTCGAGTATGCCCTCTAGCTCCTCTATCTTGATACGCACCTTGGTCTCTCAGCTCCCCTTCAAACGAACCAGGGTTTCTAAACTTTTCCCCATCCATCTTATGCATCGGCCTCAACTCCTCTATGGATTGCGTAGCAAGGAAAGAGACAATCTCCTTCTCAGCCTTGGACTTCCCCCCAAAATTCGCTTCCCTAGAAAACAAATCATTTAATGCTTCAATGGTACTACTCCTCGTCAGATCGTCTGATTTATCGCCAGGTGTCTCTACTACTATATTGCCGCTCCATTCAGCACCCACTACCCCTAAATTCTCATTTGATTGCCTTAAAGACTGTTTATACCTCGTTAACTTTGCCATGTACTCCGCATCTGCTCAGAAGAATCCAACAACTAATCACCCACATCACTCTCCATCTCATCCAGTGTTTTACCAACACGCACCTAATCCTACCCTAACCCCTATTCTCCACTCTCCACCTCCCCGGACGACCTTAACTCTCATGGGCTCAGATCCCCACGATCCCGTTCTAGGCCTCCATCTGCAAACCCCTATGGGGGCCGAGCAACCCTACCCTACCCCATCCCAAACCCTAAAAGCATCCTAACAGAGTCCTCCATCTTACAAGTCTCAAGTCTGTTCTTGATATACTAACGAGTCTAACCACACATCCTTGTTAACCAACATAAAGCGGCGTCATTTTTTTTTATCCCGCCACCGGACTTATTATGACCTGTACCGCGCTTATTTTAGATTAATACCTCTGACACATTTATGATAGCACCACAGGGCAATACAATATATTCCGCAAAAACGCATGAGTATCTCGAAGAACGTCCAGGTTTGATGTTGAAATTCTCAACTTCCAAAGCCATATATGATAACCACACAAAAAACTGCTTCGAAAAATGCACATGCAATGCACCACCAATCAATAACGATCTATCTGAAAATATCTGAAATGCAATTGGATCCCTGAGCACCACCCATGTTGAGGCAACAGGCATTAGATTCTCCAGTCAGTCAGAGTGCAAAGGCATTAAAGGATCACAACTCAGTTTGCTTACGAAGCAGCGTCGACAGTTTTCTCACATGAATGCTGCAAGCTTTACTGAGAATGTGTAGGTCGGCTGCAGGCTTTACTGAGAAAGTGCCACAGCAGAGAAATCGTGGGCAGACAATATTAATCACGAGAAACAACTGACAGATTTAGTTCAGACTCAGTACGTATATTGCTTTTCGGAGATATTTTTACTTAGTAAACAAAATGTACGTGGGCGAATCCTCCAATATCAAGTGTGGGTATGATATTCACGCAAAAGAATGATTCAGACATTGTTTGCCAGAACTTTCCCAGCTGAATGAATTAACTTAACAATATAAGTATATTAATAAAGTTGATTGAGCTATTGCCAATTGCCTCTTCATCCTCATTATGTAAAACCATAATAAAACTACATGATT
>ML788380.1:210950-227919 GCA_009831015.1 Picea engelmannii
ATTAATCAAATTCTATTATAGTGGAAAACATAAAATAAAAGACCCAATGAAGAAATTAGAATTCTTTGAATTGAAATCTAAGTTATTGAAATTATAAACCTTGATAAGTTACATGTATATAATTACTAGAATTAAAAACTAACTACAATATCTACCAACAAGAATTTATCTATTGAAGCTCAATTTAAAATAAATCATTTACTAGTAAATTCAAATACATATAACAAAATCTAATATACATAACACCATCTCTCATGGAGTGAGTCATGTCTCCTTGATAACAACACTTGAATAAGCTAAAACATTATAGAATTAAAACCAACTCATAAACTTGGAAACACAAAAAGAATTAAGTTTATTATATGCAAAAGTATACAAGTCTACATTACCTTCAACTCCCATCATCCTTTAACAAGATCCCCTCCCCCTCATCTATATATTCATATGTAAACATACTCTTAGTCAATTCAAAGAGAAATGGTTATAACATGATTTATATATTCATATGTAAATATACTCTTAGTCAATTCAAAGAGAAATGGTTATAACATGATTTAAATGTCTACTAACGAATATACCATGCTATCTTGATTTTAATAAACTTGTGTAACCATAATCATAATTGTTTCCATTACCATGAATAAAGGAAGTATCAATTCGGTAGTTTTTTTATGCATGATTATCATTTTTTTTTCTTGGATTAGCTTTATGTTATGTTAGGTTATGAATTCATAACATCTTGTATTAACTTTATAAATGACCATTTGATTGGTGATCGTTTGGTAATGAATTTGTGGCATCTCTTGCATCTTCCGTGGTAGACCTGTAGACATTTACAAATTTCCTTCAAAATAATTATATTAATACACCATTAGTTTTTCATACATAATAGAACTTTAGATAACATATAACTTATTTTAAATTAAAAAAAAAACAATGAAACCTCCTAAAAATGCCTCTTGATTACCTTGTCACATTCAATGTGATGGAAAGTGGAAGAGGATATCATGGGTAGAAGGATAAATAAGTAGGGAGAAAATATAGTCATAGACATGCTAAAACTGGGACTTATCCTCTCCCCTAGAACGATGCACACCCTTTATATAAATGGCTTCCATCATTTTGATTCTAGAAGGATTGCATTGACATTATTGCAATTGAACTCTCAATTTGACTCATAATAACCAAGTTGACTCTCAATAGTTGCCAAATTAGAAATCTCCTTATGCTCATTCCACATCTCATCAACTTTATAATAAGATGTGGAACACCACAAAAATGGGTAATGCAATCCATTGTTCATGTGCATCGAGTAGGGCTTCAATTCCATTCAGTTTTATTGTTTTGTGATAATGAGATATGAAAATCCCTTAGTTGTGGTACATCTTAGCTTCTCTCATAGAGTCCTTTAAAAACTATTGATTATAATTGTAGAAAGAGGGTATCTCCCTTGAACAACTAAAATAACAATGCTTCTACAAGAATGAAATGATCACATTCCTTCTTCCATTCTACTTAATTAATAACAAATGAAGACAATGTACTTTCGACAATACAAAATAGGATTTGGAGGATGCAGGAAATGTGTAATCGACAACAATAATAATGAATATGATTTTAGTTTGAGTCGATGGCAGTAAATAGGAAAATATGGCATGAACTGGTGTTCATTAGGTTATCAATTTTCCAATTCGAGATGTATAAAAGATGCTACCTTGATTCATGCAAAACTAGATAAGTGAAAGGAAACAATAGGTAACGCAATAAGTATGTTTGACAACAATTCCAAAAGAATTCAAAACCTTGTATTAAAAACAAGCATGATATTACCTAAACTTATCCATACCAAATTGTAGTCTAGTGCACGTGTTTTGTTTGAACAAATGAAAAGAACCCTTGAATTGATCAAACATGCTAAAGAGTTGAGTTTATATAGTAGTGATAGAGGTTCTATAACTTCTAAGATAATCTATGCATGATTAACAATATATTGCAACAAAATTTTCTTCTAGGTACAACTAGTTTATATAGTGGTGATGAAGGTTCTATAGTTACTAAGATAATCTATGTATGATTAACAATATATTGCAACAAAATTTTCTTCCAAGTACAACTAATAAATGTGTTTTATAGAAATACTAAATAAGAATTACAACATAGTTATATAACTCGAAAATTAAAAAGTGCACGTAAATTATAGGAGGAAAAGGTACATTTTCAACTATAAATGTTGCAAACTATTGCAAACTAAAATAAGGTTTTATAGAAAACAAGAAAATCCTTCAAACTCAAAAGTAAAGTTTTGGAACAAAATTTATTAAAATTTAAATAAGGCTTTCAAACTTTTTGAGACTTTTTGAGATAGGATCTGTAATGCAAAATCTCCGAGAGAATTTTATGATAAGGCCATATTACTATAGATTTGTCTCCCTTGTGGTGTGGGTTTTTTATTTCAATTTATTTTCATCGGCAAGTTGATTTTAAGACAAAGCAAAACCAAGTAAGTCTCGAAAGAGGTTTTTATGGCTAGAATTTTTTCGTTCCAAGAAATACTAGTCAGATAGTGGTTTTCTAGTATTCTAAGTGGTTTTCTAGTATTCCAAGGTCGGACTTTATGCTTATTTTCCTTTTATTTGTTTATTTTTTCAATTAAATAAGTAGGATAGCCTTCTAGCTTTGGGCTAAGTTAATTTATTTTTAGGATTAGGAGTGGGATAAGTAGGAAGTTTGGAAGCATGGTTCTAGGAAATTGGGGTGGAAATTGTTGGGATATATGTTGGGGTATGTTACTAAATGGAGATCCCCCTATTCTCAAGGTTGGTTTTGGGCTTCTGAGGGTTGTCATGGCATAGGTGGATACCTAGTGTGGGGGCACATTGAGTGTTATCACACAATAAACTATAAAATTGATATGTTTTAGGTATCATACTTGGTTGTTGAGGTTGCCATAGTCAATTTTGAGCGAGAAAAGAAAAAGAAAAAATCCCTTTTCATTGGCTCACTGGTAGACTACTTTTAGCTCAAGTAATGAAAGATATTTTTTGGTCTAATAATTTTACTCAAATTTTAGTTTTTCAGTTTGTCCAACTAAGAAATCAAAGAGCTAAAAATGTGAGTTTTAGAATACTCCAAGATATTTTCAACATCAACATGCGTAACTCCACTCTAATATATCTCAAAGACCTTTTCCATATTTTGCAGTACCCCTAAAATAGCATTTTCATAGTTCACAAATGTCATTATAGCTCAGCTAGTAAACATCACCATCTCCCATGATACTTAATACATCAATATAGTCATCTCTAATTCCTCTCAAGAGGATAACTCTTACTGTCTCTAGATCCTTGTTTTGTTGTTTTGATATCTATAAATTGTACGTGAATCTCTCAACACAATCCTCCGAAATTTCATCTTCCTTTTCTATTATCATGAAAATCTATTCTCGAAAATCTCTTTGTCCTTGTTATTGTGTTTATATTTCTTTGGGAAAGTTTTTCGTGTATCCTCCCATGTCTTAATGATGATTCCGCCTAGACCCAATGGTATTTTCATCTTTGAGGGTGGTTGGAAATAACTTAAACTTATAGGAATCAGAATAATAATCATAAATTCAACATAGCACATCAAAATCTAAAAGAAAAGCATCCGTGTCTTCGATACCAAGGCCATGAATATTTGGTAGACAAGACAATGGAGTATTCTTCAATTCCTTAAGATCGCCAATCTCTTGGATACGAAATTCAAAATTCATAGGTTCTTGTTTGTCCATGGATGCTCCTTTCGCTTCATCTACCATGTCGTCGAAGGGATTAGAATTCTAGAAATATGGTCCCCATTATGCCACCGATTATTCCGAATGAATAATTTCTATAGGGAATTCAGGTTCTTGTACTGGATTTTCTTAAAATTTAGATATTGCTTGACCATTGATTAGTTCATGTGTCTTCACAACCTATGCAGTGCTAGTTATAATTTCATCTTCAATTGCAGAAATCACTTCAATTGTAACTGATACATGGACATATTTATCAACTTCTTCCTTGAGAATTGGCTGGGATATGGATTTTGTCCCTAAAATTTATCCTCTTGTCAATTTTCCTTCCTGCTAGTGTGTTAGTAACTTGATTTCTATTTACTGCACCATCGAATAGTCTTTTTCGGGTCTCTGTTTCGATTCATGCATCCATATGTCCTAATTCTAAATTTTTAATGTGCTATGTATGACATCATAGAAAGAAGGTAGTTGAGAGTTCCTCTTGTTGATCTCCATACCATGCATATTTCTTAAATTATTTTAAGTAGTTTATAATCCTTTTAAATTGTTTTAAGTGGTTTATAATCCTTTGGCATCACCTTGTCATTGACACAAAAAAATGAGAGGTCAAATAAAGACCTTCTTATCAATATAAAAGTTTTCTAGATTATTTGTGCATTTATTATGTCAAACAGGAAATGCTTGCAAGATGTCATTCACTATATATGTCCGTCACAAAAACTACTCTATGATTAATTTCAATGATGCTTCATTTTAATGAAAAGTGAAAGAAACCACTAAAATTAAATCGATAGATACTATTCTATAAATTGAAATGCATATACAACCAATTTGAATTCTATATATTCCAAACCGAAAGAAAAACTTGCACACTTAGAATAATGGAAACATGTTTCATAAATGAAATTCTATGATATTGAAAAAATGAAAAGAAGACTAATTACAAAAAAACAAAAAACAATTTCTTGAATTAAACCTAAATTATTGAAATTATAAACATTTAACAAGAACTAAGCTACAAGTTTACAATTACTAGAATTAAAGGATGACTACAATATCTACCAATGATCAAATTAATGAAATTGCAAAACTAATCTATGAAAATTCAATGCAAATAATATTGTTAACTATAAAATTGAAATACATATAACAAAATAGAGGTACATATAAAATAATTTACAAAAACCCTATTATCATGGATTGGGTCCTACTTCCTTTCCATAAGGGTGCTAGAAACAATCATAATGATCTATAAACCACCATGACATTTCACTAGAACAATTGTCACAATAGATCTTCAACTATTTTGAAATCTTAGATTTTGCACTTTATTTCCTTAGATAGTAGATTAGTTAATTATTAGATTTGCTTGAATTTATGAAAACCTGAATTATGGAAATAAAATAAACGAGAAAAATAAATGAATACAATATATATCCTAGGGAAACCCAATTTGAGAGAGAACCCTGCTAGAAGGTGATGCCTCTTCTCTACTCTTCTTTCTTCAGCTAGGGAAATTAAAATACAAATAAATAGACACTCACTATGGAGTTTCCTTTGACATTGTGTCATGTATGGATGCTAAAAAATATTTCCATCCTCTTTTATACTCTCAAAATACCAGTCTTAGATGCTCTTCTCAACTATGGAACAAGTGCAATGCTAAATAATGAAACCCTTTTTCCTCCCAGTAGCCGTATTTAACAAAGTTTAATATCCATAGGGTTAGGGTTTGGACTTCCTCAACCTTAAATTAGTGATAAGGTTTAGAAATTCTAGAATATTCTTGAAAATACACGTGGCTAGCCCCACATGTTTGAGTAATGGAATATAACGTGGCATCCACTAATTCCATGGTGGTGAACATGGTAGATCAACCTGTGGGAGGCATAACTTTCACATAAGAATTTCAATTGAGGTGATTATTGTATCGTTGAAAAGGTCTAGGTGTATAGAATATGGAATCATCCTCCAAAGTAGGTTTTGGACTAAAATGGATGTTTTTCAATGCCTCAAAATGGATCCAAAATATTTTAAATGGTTTATGACCCCAATTTTCCAAATTCGGTCCTACCACTAAAATGGATCTTGAAGTCGATTTTCCATTTTTTTCCACCCAAAAAGTACTAAGATAAACGAAAAATTATATAATGATTTAATAAGGATCACGCATCCCCATTTCGGAGGCTTTTGGTCCCCAAAATATTTTCTAAATGAGGTGAAAATTGTTTTCCTCTACCTTCTCTCTTGAGTACCATTTTTCTTTTCATTGAAGTTGTCCTTTCAACCCAATCTGCGAAAGGTCAAGTTAACCCTATCTTGTAGTTATGGACTTCTTCTATATAATTTTGTTTCATTTAAACTATGTTTGAGAATATAGTGATAAGTCTTATATGGTAGGTAATATGTTCTCCTCTTCCTGATCCAACTTGAAGGGCTTGTAAAGTTTAAAATTATCCACATTCACTATTGAAATAAACATGTATGGGGGAAGTCTTAGTCTGTAGGCCTTATCTCATACCTTCTTCAATACCTCAAAAGGAACATACCATAGAGAATTGGTATTCTGGCAAGGACCTTTTAGTCTTTCCTTGTTCAGATATAACCAAACTTTGTCTACCACTCTAAACAACTTTTTAGTTATATGTTGATCATGTTTGACCTTATATTTTTCCTATGACTTCTTTATCATCTCTTGTATTTTCAAATAAATCTCTCTAATCTTTTCAACAAATTAATTTGCTCTCAACACCTCTCCTATGAAATCTTTCGTCACTCCTCCTGGATATCTATAAATAACATCCAAGGGAAAATTTGGCAAACACCTAAAGCAAGGTTCAAGCAAGGACTTAGTAGCAGAAGTGTGGATAACTTTGTTATAAGATTTTTAAATATAGATCAATATTTTATCCTAGGTCTTCATATGCTTATGACTGTAACCCCTCAAACGTTGCACCAAATTCCTCTTCACTACTTCTATCTGTCAATTTAACTGTGGATGGATTGTTGTATATCTCTTCAACTTAGTGTCCATATTCTCCCAAATCGTAGTCCAAAAGAAATTGAGAAATCTAGTGTCCCTATCTGAGATGATGCTCCTTGGTATTACAAAATGCGTCTAGACCTAAGAGCATGTTTGTTCTGTATTATCCTTTGATAGTATTTTTACAAGGCATAAGAATGCACATATTTCTAAACCTATCAACTACCAAAAACAAACAGTAATTTCTCTTCCTACTTGTTGGTAAACCTCTCACAAAATCCATGGAAATGCTTACCCAACATCAAGTGGGTACAAGTAACGAATGGTATAGACTTTGCTATATATTACTGGGCTTGTTGGTACAACAAAGTATGCATCCTCTAATATTCCATGCTACATCTTCTTTCATTTTGGGCTAGTACACATACCTTTGTAAGTTAGCAACTGTCTTCGCAACACCAAAATATCCTGCAATTTTGGAAGTGTGCTCAAGCCTCTCTAATAAAATGCAATCTTTCACCTTTAGGAACAAATGGTTTTTCTATATTGGAGAGTAACCTATTCTGGAGATGATAGTCAACCTTACTATCACCTTATTCTACATGAATTTCTCCTTGTAGCTACTAAAACACCTCCTTGAAGTGCTCATGTTCTCTGTATGTTTCTTTGTATGCATCATGGGTAAAATTATCCATGTACATAAGAGTTCTCAAATATGTAATATTGGTTGTGCGTGGCCTTGAAATCATGTCTACCATCTTATTATTGCTTCCCTTCTTATATGATGACTAGATGAAATTGCTTCAAAACCCCATCCACTTCTAGTGTATGATTTGTTGAAACTGGAAATATTGCAATGGTTGGTGATATGTATGGATAATGGTTTCCTTTCCCATTAGATAGTGCTTCCACTTATTAAGATATTGAACCAAGGCATATAGTTTTTATAATATAATATATGTATATTACAATATCATTAATTGCTAATTAAATAATTAATGTAATAATTGCATTTTAGGTGAGGTGTACATTGAATAAGACAAAGAATAATAAATTTATAAAATATTAAATATATTTTTCATATATATCTAGTTTCATGCTTCCAAATGATATAGATGCTGAGAATTTTTTTACCAAATGCACTTGTGGATATACCATGGTTACATCTTCCTATAACCGCCACTCTTGATGAATCTAATAATCAACTCATTGAGTAAATAATAAAGTATTTTAAAAATACAATTATGAACATGAGGATGGGAGGAAGAAATCAGAGAAAGAACATGGTAAACTTCCTAAAAAGGAAAACCCATCCCAAGCACCATCTAATTAAGCCAAATCTACAACCCTTGTCTCTTCTATCAACAAGCATGTCGAAGTCCTCATGAAGGTGTCCGAGGATCAGGTTGAAGTATCGTAGAAGGGTATTGAAGCTTGTACGCCTGTTCTGAATCGACCATCTCGACTAAGAAAGACAATTGAGCTCTTTCTTGTTTCTGGTAAAGAGGAGAAGAACCCTAAAGAGTTTTTCATTGAATAGGGAAGAGGGACGCCTCTCAAAGACATCCAAAATGTTGTAGACATAGTACGCAAGAGTAGGGAAGACAAAATTTTAAAACTTGTTCAGACTCTTCTTTATGGAAAGAGTGCGAAGACTTTTCATATGAAAAATAACATCTTGCAGTTTTCTGGTTTTATATGGGGTGAAAATGAGGAAAAACTCAAGTTAAATTTCAATGATAAACTCCACAAAAATAATAAGGAAATCTTATTGAACCTATTCGATTTGCTGGATATTCATATTTCCAAAACAGGGACAAATAAGGAAGAGATGGTATCCAAACTAATGGAATTTACGGAGTCTCCACATGAGATTGGAAAATTTTCAAAACAGGACAAATAAGGAAGAGATGGTATCCAAACTAATGGAATTTATGGAGTCTCCACATGAGATTGGAGATCCCTCCAATTATGAGACAACCCAGAAACATACTGTCAAAAGGTGGAAGAGAAATGATAGTGGAACTCTAATACTAAATGAAGTTCTTCCTCATAACGGGCAGAAAAACAATATTGTTGAGATTGGAGATCTCTCCAATTATGAGACAACCCAGAAACATACTGTCAAAAGGTGGAAGAGAAATGACAGTGGAACTCTAATACTAAATGAAGTTCTTCCTCATAACGGGCAGAAAAGCAATATTGTTGAGATTGGAGGTCCCTCCAATTATGAGACAACCCAGAAACATCCTGTCAAAAGGTGGAAGAGAAATGACAGTGGAACTCTAATACTAAATGAAGTTCTTCCTCATAACGGGCAGAAAAACAATATTGTTACCATGGCAATGTCACACCATTTAAATTACTCAAACGTCAAATACCCAACGATGATGAAGACATACGCTCACTCTCAGACCAGCTGAATGCATCGGCCCACAATTACACAAAACCTCAAGACTTCAATTCAAAAGAAAAAAAAATTATCGCAGGCAATTGTGATGGAAATAGCAATTTCAATTCAAGGAACATACCAAAAATAGTAGCGGACATCGGGCTTCTACTTTCAGAGGGTAAAACGGTGTTAAGTTATAAGAGGAAGCAAAAGATGAAATATTACACAAGGTTGGCTGCCAAGCTGAGAGAGGAAGGCAGATTGGCGGATTTTTCCCACCTGATGAAAACCCCGAGGGAAGCGGGTGTCGATGCTATCAATTTCATGCAAGCATTCGACGTGAAGCTCGTGTGGGCAGGATTTGGCCATTGGATTGAAAGTGGTGGTTTTAATTTGGTTTTGAAAACTTTGAAGCAACTTGACAGCTTAGGTTTCCATCCACCGTTGTTTCTGGATAACATTGCCAGATTTGCAGTGACACAAATGTGAAGCTTTCGTTTGATGAGTCAAAGTTCAAGCAATCGAGACACCTCAGTTATGAACTGAATGATGTGAAGCTATCTAATATGCCTTCAAGTTTGAGAGACATGGAATTTGATGGAAGGTTTCATTCCGATAGCTTTCAAATTTCTTCCATGGATCTTCAACAACTTAAATATTTGCGAATACTGAGGTTGGTCAAGTTTGAAAAGTTGAAACATATTCCATTTGCATGAACTATCTCTTTGAGATTGTTGTTCTATAGAGAAAATTTCAGATTCAATTACAAAGCTTCAGTCTTTACGGATATTGAAAAGGGATGAATTTTCGAGTTTGACGAGTTTCCGGTGAATATAGGATCGTTGAGTTGTCCGCAAGAACTCAATCTTAAAGGTTCCTAAAACTAGAAGCACTTCCAGATAGTGTCGAGAAACATTTATCATTGACACTATTGAATTTATCATTTTGCCAAAGCCTAGTAAATCTTCTCCCATCTTACGAAACTTAACACCTCTTTTTTAATTAGATTTAAATTTTTGTTATCAACTAGAAAGTATTCCAAAAAACATTACAAAAAACATTGGCGAATTGAAGCTATTCTGAACCCTGCGTTTTTCATCTTGTTGGTCTCTACAAAAACTACCTCATGGGTTTTGCAACCTATCCTTTATCACACATATTTCATTGAAATGGTGTAACAATTTAGCAAGTTTAAAAGTTTTGGACTCTGAATGGTGTGAGAAACTAAAGAAGCTTTCGAAAGGTTTTTGTCAACTAAAAAAATTGGAGATGTTGGTTCTTCAAGATTGTCGCTCCCTTAGAGACTTAAAAAATGGGAAATCGATGGACCACATGGTAAATATTAATAGATTACAACTTATGCAAATTGAGGATAACAAACAGTTGGTGAACAAGAATGGTGCATTTTCTTTTGGTAATTTTGTCCATTCGCAGCCAACTGCTTTTGCTGGTCTTGGTGGTGTATCAACTACATCTTTTGGGAAAAGCACCTTTGAGCAACCCACTCAACATAATTTAATGGTTACCACACCGCAACCTATAACAAATCCATTTGGAACTCTTCGAGCGATGCTTTAGATGTCTATTGCCGATGTGGGGGATGTCCTTTCATTCAAAATGGAATAGCTACTTTTCTTGTTAAATAAAAACCTATTCAAGTAAGGACAACATTGTTGTTGACTAGAAGTAATGTCACTCAAAGGTCAAGGATAAACATGCATTCACATAGATCCAATCCCAAGAAGGATAGGCCCAAATCATCATTTTCCAGTGATAGTGAAGAAGCATCTAACACTCCAAATGCAAACAAAATGTGCATCCCAATAGAAAACATGTTCACCCCAATAGAAAACATGTTCACCCCAAGAGAAAACATTTTCACCCCAAGGTAAAATCCAAGAGAACTTTTTATTTGACAGATTATCGATCTCTTGCCTCTCTTGCAAGCAAACCAAAAAAAAACACATGATGGAAATGGACGTAACTATTATTGATAATAAAATGTCGACACATGATAAAAGTGGGGCATCATCATTTGAAAAGTCATTTATAGAAGGTCTTGAAGATAATGTTGACGACTCGTCATGTGGAGGTGAGGATACCGTCCAAAGTAACCCACTGTCATCGAAGCTAGTTGATGGAAAAATAAAATACACTTCAACGCAGAATGGTGTCCATGAGGAGCATGATCAAAGAGGAAATGGTTATATCTTGACTTCAACGACACATGAAATGGAAAGGGAACATTAATGTCAACCAGAATGTGAACTTTGGAGATGGGATCGTAAATCTAACTATGGCTAACACTTTAGAATCAAGCTTTTTTCCTTGCCTATACTTGGAGGATGAAGCTTTTTTAGGGAGGGATAACTTGTAATATACGGTATGTAAATTACAATGTCATTAATTACTAATTAAATCATTAGTGTAATAATTATAATTTTAATGTAAAATCATGTCATTTTAGACAAAAAGACTCAACTCTACTCATTTACGTATATTTAATACACGTTGTTGTACATTGAATAATAAAATGAATAATAAATTTATAAAATATTAAATATATATTTCATATATATATCTAGTTTCATGCTAGTTTCTTATAATAGGTAGGGTAGTTGAAGAGTCTATCATGAAAAATTTCACAATGATATCATATCATCTTACCCCCTTGCATCATAATTTCTCTCACAACATACCCACTTGCACCTATCTCCACTTCAAAGGTATTATTCAATTTAAGAAATGAAAGAAATGGTTCCTAACTAATCATTTGTTCCATCTCGTCAAAATATTTCTACTGATTCAGATGTTGAGTGGTGAAGCTACAACTGAAAAATATGATTTGAACTTCTGTAGGTATTGTGTTACAAAAAAAAATATCCTAATTTCAGTCATATTAGTAGGAAATAACCATTTATGTTGGCCTCCATATTTGTGATATTTATCTTGAGCTCCCTTGTTGTAACACCACTTTTTCGGTTAACAAACTTTGGGGAAATATAACACCCACTCTGGATTATAAAACAACATGCATTTAAGCAAATGAAACACATTTAAACTCAGAGTAAGTCATATAAATTATTGCTATCATAATTTTAAGAATGGCATTAACCATAATTCACCTGCACAATAGAATACATGATAAAATATAAGCATCACAGGCATGCAAAACATAACATTTAACATAAGCTGATACTTATCTTGAAACTGAGGTAATTCCACCAACCAGGTGCATGCCTTCCACGAACCTCCCAGCCTTAGACCGTACTGCTCATCAGCTCAGTAGTAGGTCACCCCCGAGTTGGGACTAAGCTCCACCCCAAGGCAAGGAATCCTAGGCTAGGCTGAGGTTACAGGGAAAACACACAGACACGAGGAAGGAATTCTCTTCAAAGAACCACTCACGCTCACTGCCCATAGACCCTCATTCCCCACATGCCTCTTCCACCCCAGGAGTATACACCTTCTCTGTCACCTGGACAGTCCTTCGGCTGCTAACCTCCCTTGCCTTGGGTTATAGCAATAGACCGGACCAGAAGTCTCCGGGCTCTGTGGCAGCTACAGGGTTCATTCCAAGAGTTCTCTCATTCCTCTGCGCACTCTCTCACCTAGAGAGATATGCTCAGAGGCCAAACCACCTATTCATCCAACCTCAAACACCCCTCTCGCCTGGAGAGAGTGTTTCACAAATGGTCACAAGCCATACGCAGTCCTGCACTACGCAGTTGCAATTACCCACGGAAATACAAACACTGTCTTCCTCAAAACGGGTTCAGAAATGGAAAAATGGTCTCACGATCACGGCTTCGGGATAGAGGCTTCACACACAAGTTCCATTTCGGATAGAGGATGCACACGAATTCTCCAGACGAACACCGGTTTTTCAGTTCAGAAGATGTACGAGGTTTTTCTGCAGAGGTTGGATCTGTCGTACTACTCAGAAGTCGTACGCACTCAGGCCGTCGGGGTGGAATGGAGGAGCGCCCCCATCACGGCTCATCTTCGCCATTTTATTTGCATGGGTTGGAGCTAACACTTTTCGCCCTGGGAACTGCATGCGTTTACCCAGCACACATCCCCTTCCTCATGGTTAGGAACTTAGGATAAAACATAAAATGCTCATGCCTTTTTGGAATAATATTAAAATAGTATTCCCAAGGCTGAAGCCCCCTAGGCTTAACACTTAGCCTCTTTTCCCACCTTCCAGCCCCTAATCCCTTGCCTTCTCTGTGGAAGCTCAGTCCCCCTTCACTCATTCATCGTGGTCGATCTGCACTTGGCCGTGTTTACAAATTTTTATTAATTGTTCTGCATGATTACATATACAACAACAGGCTCCTGGCCTTCAACACTTAGGCTCCCTGGCCTAACAAACACATAAGCCACCAGCTTATAAAAACTTGGCTCACCAGCCTATAAAACATAATTACAATTCCTTTCAAAACATGATTTATGACAGGGCTCGACCTTGGGGACACTACACCTGCACTAATAACATACCCCGAATACACCAACAACTGTTGCAAAAACTCATATTTCTTGAGGTTATCTAGTAGCTAGTGATTTTTCAAAGTCTCTAACACCTGCATGAGCCATGAGATGTGCTCCTCCCAAGTAGAGATACAAACCAATATATCATCCAAATAAATTATAACAAATGAATCTAATTATGGGTGCAATACATCATTCATCATTCCCATAAATGTAGTTGGTGCATTACATAAACCAAATGGAATGGCAACAATTTCATACAAACCTTTCCTTGTCTTGAAGGTAGTCTTCCAGGTGACTTCTTCTATAATGTGTACCCATTGATATCCCAATTAGAGATTTGACTTAGTGAAGTACTTGGAGTGTTGCAATTAGTCTAATAAATCATTTATCCTAGGCATAGGGTATTTCGAGTGTAATCTTGTTCAAAGATTCGTAGTTAATACACATATACCAAGTCCCATCCTTATTGGGTATGCTGATGATAGATGACCCAGAAGGCGAGGTGCTTGGTTGAATTACTTTTTATTCCAAGAACTACTACAACTCTTTCTTCACTTTGTATGCTTCTAGAACAAGCTATATATACAACCCAATATTTCATAATGGGGAGTTAGTAAACAAATGTATCTCATGGCACACTTTCCTCTTAAGTGGAACTCATTTAGTCTCGTGGAAACTCCTTTGTATGCCTGCAACGACTCCTCCAACATTCTTTCCTTATTTTTAGTACATCTCTCTATGGTTTCGTTTACTCTTACTGATTCATCACTCGACTCATTCTCTCGTAAGAAAATAAAAAATACTTCTTACTTGAACTAATCAACTTTTTCTCTTGGTTGGCACTTATGAATGAGATATTTGATTTACCTTTATTTGCATTGTTGATGAAAGACTTCCCATCCTTAATTAGAAAGTAATGGTTTTTTATCCACATAAAGATTTCATCCCTCATATACATGTAGAAGCTTCCAAACAATACACCACACACTTCAAGGGTTACTAAATCTAACTCCACTTCAACAATAAAATCTACACTTGCAACAAATTTTATCTTACACTATTTTATGACCTTGAACTTTGCATCATTTTTTACCTACCCAGTGGATATGGGCTAGGATGATCATGAACCTCCAACCGAATATTGTTGACAAGATTGGATACTATGAGATTGACCTGTGAACTGGAATCAAATAGAGCATCTACCTTGGTCTTATTGGCCTGGATCTTGATATGGAAGAGTTTGGTCATTTCCTTATCTTCCTTCTGATGAAGGCTACTCAAATTCACCTTCTTCTCCATTGAAATGTAAGCAATATCCTCATCCACATCTGAGCTAATCTCTACTTAATTGCTTGAATCAGTGGATACAAAGTTCTTGTTCCTAGCATCCTTCTTATAGTTATTAGTTCTCATCTCTTAATGTAGTTTCCATAACCTTTTTTCAATGTGACGGTCAATATTGTAATGTTTACAATGGTTACTTGGATCCTTTTAGTGATATGTAGTGGTTTTCATGTTCTTGTCTTTCCCTTTCCACTTCTCCTTCCCCTCCTTGGAAGCATGCTATTTCTCTTTCTGTTTGGAACCACTTGGCTATCCTTTTTTTGTGGCCTTTATTTTCTAGATATTCTTCTTGCAGACAATCTTCATGAACTATTTTAGGGTTGAAGAGAATGATATTATTTCATACATAATTTTATATCCCTCAGATACTTGAGGAGTACATCTAATTTCTTGAAAAAGATACCCAACATGATAGCCATCTTTTTTAATTTAGTGGTGTAGTCCTACAAACTATGTCCTTCCTTTGCTTGAAGTAATTCCATAGGGTCCATTGGTCCTCTACATACCTAATAGGGTAGAGTTGGTAATTGGTGAGGCTTTTTAAATCCTCCCACATAGTTGTTGGTGGATCACCCAACACTCTAAACCTAATAAGATAGAATTGGTAATTGATGAGGGTTTTTAAATCCCCCCACATAGTTATGGGTGGATCACCCAACACCCTAAGTGTCTCGTTGTAGATTTCCCACCAAGTTGATGCACGACTCTCTAATATCAATCGAGAAAATAAAATATTTTACTCCACATATATATTGTGGATATTGAAATAAACCTCTAATTGTTTCAACTAATAATTCAAATTTAACCCCTTCCTTATTAGTATAGATTGATATCAAAGAAAAATAAAAAGTGTGTATCTATATATAATTTAGAAAATCAATAAAATTGATTTTTTTTAAAAAATATTATAAAATTATTAAAAATAAACATATAAAAAATAAATTAAAAACATATTAAAACTAAAATAAAATAAATACAAATAAAAAAACATATTTAAAAAAAAAACCAAAAAAACCAAAAAAAAATAAAAATTCAAAGCATTACAAAACAGGAGGTTAAATGTGGAGAGTATGAGGGGGAGAAGGCTCCCCTCCATGATCCTCTTTTTGGGGTCCCCTCCCATCGCTTAAAGGAGTCGTGATATGCTACTTTCAACGTTAGGAGGAGGGGCTATTCCTATTTCACTAGGCTTTGGATGCAGCCGTAAGGGATGGAGGCGGGCCTCCTTTCCTCCACTCAAAGGAGTGGACCGCCACTTTTTTGAGTAGTGAGAGGGGGCACAAAATGGTGGACCGCCACTTTTTTGTGTAGTGAGGGGGCACAAAATGGTGGACCGCCACTTTTTTGTGTAGGGAGGGGAGGAGAGATTCCTAACGTCATTTCTGCCTCTATATTTTGGATAATTTTTTTTATTGAGGAAATCAACAATTAGTCGGGTACATAATTGCTTGATACGTGGTGGTACAACCATTATAATCCATGCATGTCAACTCAACCTTTCACGTGACACAAGGATAATTAAAAGTTTAGAGGGTGACTTCACATAAGATAGTACCTTAACGGTACCTCAAAGACTGTTTTACATAGTGGGGGTCTCTCCACATTTAACCTTTGACAAAAATCTTAAATTTATTTTGATTATTTGTTTTTGTTTTTTTACAATTTTTATAATTTTTTTTAAATCATTTGTCTTAACATTTGTTTTATAAATGTTATTTAATATTTTATTATTTTTTATCTTTTTATTATTGTTGTATTTTTTTATTTGTTTTGATTTATTTGTTTTTTAAATTTTTTTGTTTTTATGGAATTTTTTCTTAAAACAATATAATTTGTTTTTTTAATATATTTATTTAAACAAAAAGATGGATAATTTTTTATCATTTATTTTTTTTATAAAATTTTTAGATTTGTTTTATAAAATTTATTTAATATTATTGATTTGTTTTTCTTAATATATATATATATATATATATAT
>ML788380.1:227967-256498 GCA_009831015.1 Picea engelmannii
CAAAATGAAATTAAGATAGTAAAAGAAGTGATCAAACCTAATTTAGAAGATCAAAACTACTTTTAGGGTTCAAAAGTGAAAATCAACATTGCTAAAATAAGAATGCTACAAAGTGAAATTGTTTGACTATTCCTAAAACACCTTGGGATTAAAGAATATGTCATCTTTGTGACAATGAGAGGGTTGAATATCAAAACACTTCCTCTTATATTTCCTTGCATATAGTCTAATTAGATCCCAATTTAAAAATATTTTCCACAATATAGACTCTCTTAACCTCCTAAGTCATAAAAACTATGGTGATCTTGGAAAGCTATCTCATGTTCTTTTAGCATTGAAATACAATTTTTAAGAAATAGAAGTGATCTCCTACCTTCTTAAGGTATGATAGAATAATTGGTATTAATGGATGTTAATCATCATCTTCATATGTGTGTGTATGTGTGCATATTTTTAATATTTTTGGTTTTTGCAAATTGTTTTACTTATTTTTATTTTTTTGTCTTTTCATATATTTTTTTACACGTGGTTCACGACACCAGAGATCACTACGTCCAAAGAAGACCCCCCAAAATTTGTGAAGGAACATAAGAAGCTGACCTTTTTCGAAATAGTTGGTGTTAAACAACAAGAGGGTCTTGTAGACCCATTAAGGGCATGTTGATATTTACAATGATCAAGACCCAAAAAACAACATCACTAGGATATGAATCCCCCTGCATTTTTATAGATGTGGTATTCCTCTTTGGATAAAAGATTGGAATATTCTTTATATGTCTATGTAATGAATGTAAAAGGTGAATGATAAAGAGACAACTATGAGAGATCTTCCAAGAAATATTATATATACAAATGTAAAACCCTTACATATAGTTACCCAAATATATATTAGATTATTTAAAGAAAATATAATATAAAATGTGTTAATGAAGATTTATGTCTACAAGGTTTTGTAGTCTCCCTTCAATGAATATTATTTCTTTAAAGATAAAATGAACTTGGAATCTGCTATGACTTTTTCAAGATGAAGAAATAAAACGTTATTCAAAGAACTTTAAATGATAAGTTCATTACAACCAAAAATGATTTTGATAGGAAATACATTTGAAATCACATCCTTTTAATTCAAGTGAGAGAAATCACTAATGTAGTGCCCTAAGTAGTTCTTTGTAGGAAAAAATTATAAAAATATCCCAATATGATAAGTTCAATAATGTGAGAAACAAGGGAACTAAAACAACTTCAACAAAGTCTCAATGACTGTTAAATGAACTAAAACGAATTACATTTGCTTTTAACAAGCAATGGCTATTCTCCTTTAGACCTAGAATGTTACAAGATGACAAATGATTTCAAAGAAAGAACTGTTGAGACCAAAATATTTTTGTTCTCAATACATTTATGGAAGATTTGATGGAAAGAAACATTGAAGAAGAAGATGTAGAGAGACAAACTTTAGCACACAATTCCAACAAATCTTGGAAAGATAGATCTTTCCTTCTTTCAAATTTTCTTCTCCTGTATTGCCAACCTCTTTATGGTTCCTTCTCTTGTCCTTTTAAAATATCCTCTCAATGTTCTTGAAGTAGATAGAGTTTTCCTTTATAGAATTTTTCATGATTCCTTTTGGGAGTAAAACACTTTTAATTAATGTTTTATTTGATTCTCATTAATGAATTTTTTCATTGAAATTAGTGCATCCAAGTAGGGACCACTTATTCGTTTAATAAAGGTTATTTAATAAACTTTATTTTCAAATTTTCAAATTGACTACCTTTAACAAAAGAGGACTGTGTTTTATTTTTGGAGTAGGATATTTGAACTTTCATCCATGGGAAACATTCCATATGCAATCAACATCATCTTAGTTTTCCAACAAGTCCTCCTAAGCACAATTTGGAGTTCTGAATCTCAAGATATGACCTGAGGAAGTTGAAGTTCCAAGTAGATCTATCATCAAACCATAAAAATCAAGCTGAATTTTCTTTAAATTCTGAGAGTATCATGGCCAATTTCATCTTTTAAAACCTATTATATCATCTTTCTTATCGAATTAACTTTCCAACAAGGTATGGTTTTCCCAAATATGATTCCCGGATCTGAAGTTATGGATTCCAAGAATTTTCCATTCATCAACCATTCATTTAACTCCCTGATCTAATTTCTTCACCTCCATTAAAACTTCAACTTTTTCCCTTTAAAAGGATATCCCACATGCATGGGAGTCTTTTAAGATGTTAATGTTTATATTGAAATATTTAGGAAAGTCTTGGGGTGAAACACATGGATGTTGTAAAGACTTGGTGATTCGACCCTTAAAATAATTCATGAAATAATTAAGATAATTCATGAAATATTTAAAGTTTTGGTAGCCCAATCATCATCCAGTTGTTACCGAGTAAGAGTTACTCCTAGTCAACAACAAGTCAACGCCAATGATAGCGCACGTGTCACAGTCCGATAGGGTGCCACAAGTCATGAAATGATTGGTTTACACATGGATTAATTTGATTGCTTAATGAATCTTAAGGTAATTTGGTTAAGTGGGAGATGGAACAAGATTGTGGAAGGAGGGAGGTCGTGAAGAAGGAGAAATAAGGGAGGGACTATGCATGCAGAGTAAGGGATGATGAGTGAGGGAAGAGGGACTGTGCATGCAGAGTAAGGGAGGGAATGTTCGGTGTTACTCCCAGTCAACAACAAGTCATCGCCAATGATAACGCATGTCTCATCGCCCAATAGGGTGCCACAAGTCATGAAATGATTGGTTTCCACATGGATTAATTTGATTGCTTAATGAATCTTAAGTTAAATTAGTTAAATGGGAGATGGAACCAGAGAAGGGATGAGGAGTGAGGGAAGAGTGCACGTATGCATGGTGGGGGTCCACATGAAGGACTGAGGAAGTTTGCGAGGGAGAAGAGAGAGGGAGGGTAAAATGGTTAAATGTTGGAGAAATAGGAGAGGGATGAGAGAGAGGATCAACAAGTCATGAAAAGATTGGTCACCACATGGATTAATTTGATTTTTTAATGAATATTAAGATAGATTGGTTAAGTGGGAGATGGAACGATAATGTGGAAGTAGGGAGGTCGTAAGGAAGAAGAAATAAGGGAGGGAATGTGCAAGCATAGTAAGGGATGAGGAGTGAGGGAAGAGTGCAGGTCTGCATGGTGGGGGTCCACATGAAGGAGTGAGGGAGAAGATAGAGGTAGGGGAAAGTGGTTAAATGTTGGAGAAATAGGAGAGGGATGAGAGAGAGGATAATTGATGCAGATAGGTGTGAGAGGATAAGGTGGGATGTGGGGGTAGCCCTGCATGAGATTTGGTCTGAAAGAGCAGAGTGAGGGGAATGCAAAAATACTAAGTATGGTAGAAGGAATAAGGGAAGAGAAGAAATGGGAGGGAGTAAGGGGATGCGAGGCTAAGGAGAATGTCCGCAAGAGAAAGTAAGACTAAGCGTGGGAAGTGGGAAAATGGGGATGAACAACCGAGAACCAAGAAAATGCTAAGTATGGTTATTTCTTGAGAAGGAAATCTAGTTGATCAAAGATTTTACAACATGTAACTCTAAGGATTTGAACCTAGGTGGGGAAGATAACAATCATTCCTCCCAACCACCCAAAATACATCCATTGAACTTGTCTTTTAATATATATACATTCTTTTTTCTAAAAACTTTTATTAAACTCACAAATCAAAGAAAAAACATTTAACCCAGCCTTTTAGAATAAATTTATCCTTTTTACACCTAATAATTGGATTTTTTACCTACAAATATTTAAATAACTTCAATAAAATAACTTAGCTTTGATCACATAACAGCTTAAATAAAAGCACTTAGCTTAGCTTTGATAAACATAACACAAACAATTGATTTTATCTCACCGATAAAAATGAAAAATAAACCCTTTCATTGAATTGGCCCGAAATTGAGTTTCCGAAATTAAGATTTGCTGAATCTACTTTTCGGACATTTTCTCTTCCTTCATACCGTTGGCATCGTTTGCGAGTCAATTCACATTTTCTGAGTGTTTATATTAATGGTTCAGTCGAATTGCTCAAGGCTGTCGAAAATTTCATTTACAGGGATGTTTAATCATCTTGCTGGATCGTTTTCTCTTTGTGTGGCCGTAGGCTTACTATTAGACCTAATTATCTCATGCCTGGGCCAAATTGATTGGTTTCCCTGTCATTTTCTTTCACCACAAGCCGTATACGTTGTTGGGCATTCAAATTAACTGCTGAACGTTTCAATTAATAAATGAGTAACTCAATTCCTTCACTGGATTGTTTTCTCTCACCAGGCAGACCGTACGGGCAGTACGTTGGGCCGGCTGTGGGCTTTTTCCATATACAAATATTCTTCACTGGTATAAAAGAAAAGATTTCGAACAAAAAATTTTGGTCTGTAAACTCATTGCAAGAGTTTCGAATTAAAAGTTGAATGCTTGCAAAGTTTTATTGCAACAAAATAAAATCATTTCTTTGTATGGGAACCTGGAACCAGATTTTAGAATAGGTATTCGCACAGTTGCCAGGTTCTAATATTGTTTGTAAAGATGGTGGTTTCACATTGTTCATGCCTCTACTTGATCACTTGGTTACTTCCATTGCCCTATCTTATAGCTCAACAAATACTCATAGGGATGTTGTAGTGTTGATCAGGAGTTGATAGTATATAGAGCCCAATGGTTGTAGGAAGCAGCCACTCTTAATTATAGATATGTGAAAGTGAGTTAGCTTGATTGCAGATTGAATGGGAAAATCCAGTGAATGTTGGGGTTGTTCTTTAATTGGCCTTGGCAATACAAACAAAGCTACCCAGCATTGAAATCAAACAGAAATCAAGCCTTTCAAGTAAGCTGATGAATGAACAGTGATTGAACAAGTCTGAATTAAAGCCTGAGTTGATCTCTATCGGACTTGTTTTGGTTGCCTCTCATAATACGTGGTTCTAGTGGTCTACAAAGTACTTTGTCTAGAAGTACGTTGTATAGGGCAAGGGACAGAGACCCGGTGACCTTTCAGGATAGGGCACTTTGTCAAATACTAAGATACAGTACAAAAGTTTTATTTCGCAATGATCAGTGTTAATAAAGTGAGTAGGCTATAAATCCTTAGTTTACAAATCAACAAAGAAACAACTACTTTCATAGTTTTAATCTTATTAAATATATACATAGAACAACATAGAATGCAATGAAATATTTATATAACATGCATAAAAATAATCAGGCTTTGCTTATCAAAAAAATAATCAAGCTTTGCTTATCAAGTACAGATAAGCTTCATAATTTTAATCTAAATAAATATTATTTTAAAATTAATTTCAAAATAAAAATAAAACATATAAAATATATTTAAATTTAATTTCATAAATAAATGTATCTAAAGAGTAGAAATTGTAATAAACAAAGCCAATATAAAATTTTCTATCATAATTCTTGAAAAATAATAATAAGTTTCATCTAAGCAAAAGTGCAATAATTTTTGCCATAAAAATTTACCGAAAATAGAAGGCATTGCCATTTAATACCAAGATTGCAAATTAAAATATATGCTACATAGGATAACTCAACCTTTTAACATAAAGTTATGATGATTGGATAATAAAATCAGTGCAACAAAAGACAAAGTCATTCAAAGAGTTGGCCACACATCAAAGTGAAAATGTGATGGAGTCCACAAGTCTTTTAGTGACTCATTAGTCACTCTAGCAATAGAGATGACAATTGATCAACTATAGGTTGGGATTTGGTGACAACGAATTCCTCCAATGATGGATTTGGATCTTATTATTCTGTGTTGGTTGCAACTAAATAGACCAAGTTAGAATATGGATAGGAGTACATTTAATAATCAGTTTCTTGTGTAAATGTATATAAATTCATGTAAGATCGTAGAGGTAGATACGACAGAGTGAAAGAAATGAGAGAACTTGCAAGTCTGATGTAATCTCCATGATCTGAATAATAAGACAATCGATGTCTATGCTTGGTGGAAGTAGCCCAACGTTTGGGTGAACCACGTGAAATCCTTGTGTTTCTTATCTATATGATTGTTAATTATCATATGTGAATTTTGTTTTCTGCATTTGCAATTCTAATAAGTGGTATCAGAGCTGGTTAGAGGAGAGGGTGTCGAGGGCGTCAAATTTCAGAGGAGCATGAACTATAGTTCCATTTGTGTGTGGTGTGTTGATTTCCACATCGTCGCAGGTCCCTCCTATCGAAGGGTGCGACGTCTTATTAGCTAGACTTCTCCTGCGGTTAAAATCCTCAAATCGTCGTGGCCCAACCATGTGGTACAGTGTGACGACCCTTTAAGATATCCACACTCCAGCTGCACCGGGGGGTGCGACGACTCATTTTAAAAACAAAGCCACGATCTCCTTTCAAAATTCACATGTTTTAAAAGGTGATGTTTTCAAAGTCACAAGAATTTTTTGAGTTTTTTCAAAAATTGAATTTCCTTGTTTAAAACGATGAACATTGCAAGTCACGTGGGTGGATGATGTAAAAAGGTTTTTTAATTGAGTAAAGGTTTATTATATTTGGAATTAAATATAATAATTAAAAGGTGGAGGTTTTAAAAAAGTGCTTTTTTATTTTAAATAAAAGGAGAGGTAGGTAAAATGTTTTTCTTTTATTAAACCTTGTGGTGTCTATACCATTTTTTCTTCTACATTATCTTTTAAAGGGCATTGGTTATTATAAGCACTGATTTGGGCATTAGGAGATTTTGTGCTAATGGCTAAGATGCAGAGTTCGAAGTTTGAATTTGAAAACTTCAGTGGTAAAAACAACTTTGAGCTCTGGAATCTCAATATGCGGGATTTACTGCTGCAAGAAGGGCTGCAAAAAGAATTGGTAGGAAAGTCAAAGAAACCAACAGCCATGACGAATGAGGGATGAGAATATCTGGATGTAAAATATCTTAGTACCATTCATTTATGTCTGGCAGATGATGTTCTGTTTAATATCATATGAGAGGATACAACATCAGGCTTATGGAGCAAGTTGGAAAGTCTATATATGACGAAGTCCTTGACAAGCAAAATCTACTTGAAGAGACAGTTGTACAGTTTGCGGATGAAAGAAGGTACAAAAGTTGTTGACCATTTAAATACCTTCAATATCCTTATAGTTCAATTGACTAGTATGAAAGTTAAATTCGAAGATGAATATAAGGCTATTACATTATTGTGTTTGTTGCCTGAGTCTTGGGATAATCTAGTCACCTCTATTAGCTTTAGCTCAATAGATGTCTTAGATTATGACTCTGTTGTGGGAGATTTGTTGGTTAAGGAGATGAGGAGAAAATCTAGTCAAGAAGCCTCAACTTTATAGGCGATGTTGGTCAGAGGTCGAACTAAAGAGTAGAATGAGATAATTTTTTCTCGATCTAAGTTAAGACACAAAAAGGGTAAATAAAAATGTTGGTACTGTGGAAAAACAGGACATCTCAAGAAAGATTGCTGGAAAAGAAAGGAATCCGAGGGAAACTCTAGGAAGGAAGCAAATTTGTTTGTAACAAATTCAGGTATGACTGATCAAGTTTTATTAGTTTCTAGTAATTTACAATATCAAGAAGAATGACAGTTAGATTCAAGTGCCTCCCACCACATGTGCTCACATAGAAATTGGTTCATTTCTTACCAATGTGTTGATGACGGTGTAGTGTTTATGGGAAATGGTATTCCCTGTAAAACTATTGGGGTTGGCAGTGTTAGAATCAGGATGTTCAATGGTATTGTTAGGGAATTAACGGATGTTAGATATGTACCTTAGCTTAAATCAAATTTGATTTCATTGGGAGTGTTGGATTCTTGTGGATATAAGTATACAGGTCAAGGTGGAACACTCACATTGTCAAAAGGTAGTTTAGTAGTGATGAAGGTAACAAAGGTTGATAACCTTTATAAGCTGGAAGGAAGTACTGAAGTGGCATCTGAAGTGAAACATGTATCTTCTTGTTTATGGCAGAAGCATCAAGGTCATAAGAGAAAGAAAGAATTGCAGGTACTGGTAAGCGGTAAATCATTTTTAGACTTAAAATCTTTGCTTTTGAATTCCTGCTTGTTTTATATTTCTACAAGTTATGATGGTGGTATAAAGGGATCTTGTGTGTGGGATCCTACTTCTCACAAGGTCATCATTGACAAAGATATAGTATGTATGGAACAACCAAAATTGTTGATTCAAGATCGCAATGGTAAATTTGTTTGCATGCTAGATAATTCATTGTATGGTCTATTGGTACCCAGACAAATATACAAGAGGTTTGAGTCCTTCATAATGAGTCAGAATTTTTCAAAGGGTAGGAATGACTATACAATTTATAGTACATTCACATTCTTGATGTTATTTGTTGATGATATGCTCGATGCAAGCCGAAGCATGGATAAAATCAGTAAGAAAATGACTCAGGTGGAGAGGACAATTCAGATGAGGGATCAAGGAGCAACAAAACAAATTATGGGCATGGAAGTATACAGAGATGGTAATGGTAAGATGTGGTTGGAGTTCAGTATGAACATTGTAAAATCCCTCTTTCTTTCCATTATAAGTTTTCTTCAAGCATAGGTCCTGTTTGTAAAGAAGAAAATGTTATGTCTCATGTAAGTTCAGTAGGAGGTCTGTTGTATGTGATGAAATGGTTAAGACTAGATCGTTCACATGCTAATGATGTTGTCAGATACGTGACAGATTCAAGTGTTGCAGTGAAATGGGTGCTTCAACATTTGAGAAGCACAAATGTCACCTATAATGGTTACACTGAGATGGTCTGTGATAATTGTAATGTAAATTTTACAGGTGTTTTGGATAGAAGGAGATCTATCACTAAATATGTCTCGCAACAAAGTTGTGGAAGACATGTTGGAGGTGGATTGACCCCTCAAGAAACCCAAACTCGTGCAAGTCACATAGGCGAGATCATGAAACCAGTTTTATTAGAGAAGCTACAGTGGTGCTTGACTTCTCTTGGCTTGCAGAAAAGGTGATGAACAAAAGGAAGGAGCAATTAATTGTTGTCAAGGTGGATATTGTTGGGATTTGGTGACAATGAATTCCTCCAATGATGGATTTGGATCCTATGCGTTGGTTGCAACTAAAATAGACCAAGTTAGAATATGGATAGGAGTGCACTTAATAATCAGTTTCTTGTGTAAATGTATATAAATTCATGTAATCCCGTAGACGCAGATATGACAGAGTGAGAGGAATGAGAGAAATTGCAAGTCTGTTGTAATCTCCATGATCTGAATAATAAGACAAGCAATGCCTATGCTTGGTGGACGTAACCCAACGTTTGGGTGAACCACATGAAATCCCTGTGTTTCTTATCTATATGATTGTTAATTATCATATGTGAATTGTCTTTTCCGCATTTGCAATTCTAACACTACATAGAAGATAATCTCAACAAAATGCAGTGGGTTCCATGGAAATGCTTGGATGCAACACCTAGGTAGTATTCATAGTGAACGTTTCTATTGGTGGAGTAGAAATTACATACAAACACTTGCACACAAAAACTTAACTCGAGGCAAACTATCAGATCATCACATATTCAGCAACTAAATTTTAAATTGAAGCTCTATACTTTGTAACTAACGTTTCTTCAAAGTTCTATACTCTCCAACTAAATTTTAAATTGAAAGACTCCCACATACAAAGGAAATCAATAAGATTCCACTGGATTAATAACTTGGCTGCTCGTCATTAATGTTAAATACTCGAAAGCAAAACTTTCATTATACCGAAGAAGCAATCCGTTTTACCAGGTTGGCGTCTCAACAGATGAATTGATTCATTGTTTTATTGTATTAAAAGAAGACAATCGTTCTCCAATGTGGGTGATATCAACATATGTATCCAATTATTATCATAACCGGTTCTGCAATCTTCTGCCTGATTCCAGCAGGGAACATTGTGGAAAGGGTTAGAGGAAATAGTGCAATTTGTTGCATGTTTATCGTACTTTGAACAATCCGTAAGGAAGTAAGAAACGATGCAATTAGTTGTATTTACTTTATCATACATTCGCTAATTGTTTTCAAAATGTTTGATTCGAAAGCTATCAAACAAGAGTTGTTGAGAGTTTTTTTCTTTCGTTTTTGCGATCTAGCGGAGGCCAAAATCGAGGTGATTTAAATAGATTTAATTCACCAAATTCCAAGAGCAGTTGTCCACGAAGATGCATTTTGTTAATTAAATTCAAACGAATATGTATATTTAAATATTGTAATTTGTATATAAATTATAAATTATATATATTTAAGTAACAGTTACAAGGAAGTTTACTCCTTGTGAATAGATTTGGAAATGGAGATGATAGCTGATACTTTAAAATTATTGACTACTATTCTCACATTATTTTTATTGATTAAAATATAAATATTATTATATTAATTAATTTGATATATTTATTATTAATTTATATATTTTAATTTAATTTCCACTCTCTAGATTTGAACTTGTGACCTTTTAAGAGGAAACACATGTTCTTAACCATTAGGCCCACTTAGGTTGTATTAATAATAATAATATAATTTTAAGGTCACCTTTCTTAACATTATATATTATATGTGACATATAATATATGTCTGCATGTTAAGAACTAACCATAATCCATAATCCATAGATGTGTTTCCTCCATGTATGACTCGAAAGTAGAAGGGTTGAAAGTAAATGGAAAGAGGAGAATCTCATTCTATATAATGTTAAGAAAGGTGAGCAAATAAAGTTGTGCATGAACGAAGTTTCGTGCTTACCTACTTCATACATATACAAGATTGTTATTTCTTTGTAGGAGAAACATGGAGATCCCTTAAAAATGAATTATTATTATTATATTCATTGCATTTATTATATCATTATAGATTTATCTTAAACCTGATCTATCAAGCACCAAAAGGGATCATATTTCGCTTACCTTGTGTTCCGTGCATGGGGCATAGTGGACACACCTACAGTGCCCCCTTAAAATATTAAATTATGAAAAAAATGTACACCTTAAAAAACTTGATTGGGGTTCAAGATGGATCTAAGATGGTTTAATTTTTAGATGTTACATATGGATGGTCAGTTCCTAAAATGCCATGAGATGAAAGAGTGTGTCACCTTTGTGACACTAAGAAGGTTGAAGATGAAAAACACTTTCTCTTAGATTGTCTAGCCTATACCCATATTAGATCTCATTTTCAAAATATTGATCACACTACCAACCTTCCTAACCTTTTAACTCAACAAAAGTATGGTGATGTTGGAAAGCCTCTCTTAATGCTTTTCGAGCATAGAAACACAATTCTAAAGAATCACAAGTAATCACTTACCCTCTTTAGGTCCAATAGACCAATTAGGTCTTAGTGGACATTAATCATCATCATCATCAGTTATTTAATTTTATCTATTGTTTTCATGGTATCTTCCATACTCTCATTATTATTACTATTATTTTAATGTTACTTGACAACACTTACTAATAAAAAGAGGAGATTAGACCCAAACACTAACTAAGACTAACATTGATGATAACAATCCTAGATCCATTTAACTCTGGATATGAATCAAATATCTCGAGGTCCAAACCTTTAAGATTTCCTCAATTTTTACACTCTAAAAAAAATGGAGCGGACATATATTATTATTATTATTATTTATGTTTTATTATTATTTTAATGCATTACCTTACATGAAAATCTCCCCATACTCCATTGTAGTGTTTATATATATATATATATATATATATATGAGTTGACATAATTTTTTATTATTTAATTATTTTTTTATTTTTTATTATTAATTATTAATTATTTATTAAAATAATAATAAATAGTTAATAATGAATAATTAATAATTAATAATAAAATAATAAAAAATATGAAGCCTACAAATTTGTTTATTATTGATTATTGATTATTATTATTATTATGTGTTATGTTACATGAACATATCTCTCATATTGAATGTACAAGACCTATACAGGCAACCAATTAAATTATAACATTAACTTTATAAAAGTAACTTATATCCACTACACTTATAAAACAATAAACAATATATGATATATACTAACTAGTCTAAACATAGATTCATTTTTTTTTAGCTAAAAAATGCAGTATATTTCTATTTAAATGTACAATCACACCAAAAAGGGCCTGCCATAGCGAAAACGAGAACCCTGTTTTGGTAAAAATATATAAGAACCACCCTAGTAATATTTGTTGGGGTATAACAAAATGGAAACCACACTGTCATTGTTACAAAAGATAAACTATATGGCCTGAACCAGTTCATTACATTACACACAACTGCCTTTGGCTGAGAGCAGGGGTAGACCCATATACGACCATGGGGATACAAATGTGAGGATAAAACAAAAATGAAAAAAAAAAAACCCAGAGATGGAAGATCAAGACTCGACAGTTGGATTGTTGAACCCCACCGGGTACTCCACATGTTCCTTGTTTTGTTGACCTTGCCCATCTTTCCATCCACCGCGCTTGGCTCACTGTCATCGTCAATTTGAGTTGGATAATCCCACATTCCAAGAGGGTACTAGTGTTGGGTATCGTACCGAACTCTAAACTTGATCCCAAACTATGAGCGACAAAGGAGGTCAAATTTTCCATCTAGAATTTTAATTACCTAGAGGGTCCGTTCATTATCCCTTTTGGTCTTTTCCATAGCCTGGGTGACCATTGCTTTCACTATCCAATATATCTCCACTAATTAAAAATATTTTATTTCTCTTGTGTGGGTGTATTTAGGGTCATCCACCTTGTACTGCACATCTCTTACTATGCCCGTGTTTGCGGTTAGGTGTTGCTAGTGCCTAAATACTTCCTCAATGTCAACTGCATGTTTTTTCTCTTTCTCTGTGCTTAGGTACTTATAACTCATCTTGACCGTCCAAGATGCTCGAGATGCCCTTGAGCATGTTGTCGAGCCTCTCGAAGATGAGGGTTCTGATTGTTTTTCTTTCGGCCCTGTCCCCTTTCTGGCCATGGCTCAAGAAATTTGAAGCTTTAGTTCCTTTGAGATTGTCTCCTAGATGTGTTTATAGTGGTTTTGGTTTTGATCCCCTCTGTCTAACCAGAAATAGAAAAAGCGTTGGACATAAGTCTTATCATTCGTCGACCAAATCTTACGCTTTTGATGCTCATAATTTTTTTTCTTTCTATTCTTGGGGTGTCAGGACTTGGCCCATTTATTAACTAATCTGGTATGCCCGAAGGGGGATGTAGTCCCAAGGTCCCAAAGTCCTTTCCTCCTTGATAAGGTGTGGGCCATTAGTCCTATAACATGGCTCACCCAGGAGGGAGTTGTACCTTTTGTCCTTTCGACTTGATTCCCATACATACCTGAATTATGACTCTCCTCTTCCCTCTAAATCTGACGTGACCTCCCAATACTTTTCCCCACATTTCCATGACAAAGGTACTTTACCTCAATCTGCAATAATGAATCTCAATCCTTACCCTATTCTATCGACGTATTGATCTGAGTGCTTCTTGACAAGCCTCTACCCTTGCATCCTTCCTTTCGAGCATCCATAAAATAATTACTAGATGTTAGGATGGTCGTTATGAAAACCAAAACTTACTAAGGAATGATCCCTCTCTGCATGATAAATTCTAGCCACATCATAGGAAACGAGTGTGTCCTCTGTTTCATCATGAATTCAGATGACATCATAGGATGACTCTTATTCGCCAGTTGGCTCAATGTCTCTCCACCTTTTGACAGTTGTCACGTACCCTTGTAACAGTTCCCCACTTATTATATTCTCTGCTTCCTGACACATCACCTGTCGTTTCATGTCAATATTGTTTAGCCTCGTGGATTCTTTGTGAGTAGAGTGTTCAATGGGGTCATCCAAGCGCCACCTTGACATTCGAGACTTTATCTCGACACCTACATTTCATAAGTAGTCTGCCACTCAGTTGGGACTTCTTCAAATGTGGGCCAGAATTAGCACCTGGAAGTGTTGCATCAAGCTAGCGACCTGCGTCTATCAATGAGACAATCTCCTATTTGTGGAGATTTTTTCTATGTTTGAACCCTCTCTCAGACGATTTAAATTTTTTATGATCAGGAGAGAGTCTCCTTCCACCAGGATACTTGAAGTACCTTGTTGTTTGCCTATTTCCAAGACTTCAATGAGTCCTTCCAGTTTCACATTGTTTTTAGAGTTATACCCCATATTTTTGGCAAACATGGCCAAGACTCTCCCTTTCGATTCTCTCAACAGGCCCCCTGTACCAAATTTACCAGGATTTTACTTGGAGGGTCCATCGAAATATAATTTTAGATTTCCTTTTTCCGATCGTTGCCAAGATTGGTTCCTCGCTTCTATTTTTCAGAGAGGAGTTTTGTGATCTTTCTAGAAGGTTAGGTCGAAATTATAGCATCTGAAGATGTCTTCTACCCCGACATATAATTTTTGTCTTCCACTGACTAGGTACTCGTAGCAATGGATTCTTTCACATTCTCTCTAATGTTTTTCCATACTCCCTAAATAGGTATGTAATTTTTCTTGAATTTTTTTCTATTTCTCTCTTTCCAAAGGTTCCACATCAAGATCCATGGAAAAATATCCCAATCTTTATTGAAGATGGGATTTTGGAATGGTTCAACTAACCATTTGGTAATTAGGTTTGTTGGGTCATCTCTGTCAGTCCTGTCTCTCCGGAACATTATTGCCCCATTATCCCATATCCTTCACGCTTCTCCACAAGAGAAAATGATATGGGAGAGGGTTTCCTCCTTCATTTTTCATAACGTGCAGATGGAGGGGCCTTCATAACCTTTCTTTCTTATTTTACCCAAAGTCAACACTTTCCTAGATAGAATCAATCGTAGGAAGGTTTCTATTTTGGGCCAAATCCAAGGTTTCCAGATGCGTTGATAGTCCTTTCTCTTGTTTGTTTATGACAAATTTGCTACTTGTACATAGGCATCTTTAACTTTGTATGTCTTCTCGACTTTTTTTCCCTAATAGATAATATATGAACACTTTTTTATTCTTATCTATCTTAGGGAGAGCTTTGTTTTAATGTGGTTTATGACCTCTGGGTCCAACTAGGTAGTCCAGTCTACCAAATCTTTCCAAATTCTAGTTAAATCAGGCATCTGGGGAGCTCGAGCTCTTCCAATACTGATGGAACTAGGTCCATAATTTTTCCAACATGGAGATTATATCCCATTCCAATCCTTCCTGATTTTCTAGGGTGGGGATTTTGTCCTAAGCATCATCCCAGGAGAGGGAGGTATTCCCATTATGCACTTCCCAGGAGATTTCTTGTTGGACTAGCTCTTTATTATACCTAGAGGAATTCCATATGAGATATCTCAGATGGTTCCCATGCATGCGGATGAGGTCTTGAGGGTCTACCTCAGAAGAATTTTTTTTTCCACACTTTTTCCCAGAAAGCCTCTGGGTTATTAATCCATCTCCACCATAATTTGCCTACTAGAGCTCGACCAACATGCAAGGGGTCTGTTGTCGCAAGAGTTGGTTGTAGTCTACAATAGAGCCAATCCTTAGCACATTTTAAATGAAATAAATTTTGTTGATTGATCAGTCATAGGAGGCTTCTAGAACTAGGTCTGAAACAAGCCTTTCACTCATTTATAGATTAGAAACGAAGAGGCATGACCTCATCTGCTAAATTCATTTCAAAATCATGAGGATGGATAGAATATAGGGGATGAACAAAACTGAAAGAAAAATCCAGGTATCTAATTATGATAAATCTGGTCTTCCTTTCAATAGAAGAAATAACACCAAACTTCAAATATCTGAACACATGTCTCGTCTCACTGATGGCAAGACAGAGGAAAAGCTATGAAGAAATAAAACTTGTAAATAAGGCAAAACACTTAAGATGTAGATTTTTTTCTACTCACAGCAAAAAAGAGGAAAAATTGCACTTTAAGGAATGCTTTAAATTAGCTACAGTAGAAGTATCACTGAATTGTAACCATTACAAGATGAATTAATGAATGGAAGGAAGAAAGAGAAGTAATGAAAACTTCAGAAACAATAACACAGGGAGAAGACAGAATTAGACAGTGACAAGGTGTAGAATCTCTTGGAATTATGTTCTATATTTGTTGAAAATGAATGCATTCCAAACCCAGTCTCCAAAAGGCTCTCAGGTTGTCCCCCCCTCCTTTTCCTCTTCAAGAAGATACAATAATATAAGTCTTCTACCCGCTTTCGAATAACTGAAAAACGATTCGAATTACAAAATAAATTCCTATAGAAATGAATAGTTATATCATGTAGGTATTGATGTCAAAATCCTCCCTAGGAGGTCGAATTTTCTCCCAAAATATAACAACAATTACCATTAATTTCGAAAACTTTTTGCCATAGAAAATGGGCCAAATTGATGAAAAATGAGGCTGTGGTTATGGTTCTGTATCTTTCGAATTGTGATAGATGTGTATAAACCGAAAGAGGATATTTTGCATCTCTTTGTTCTGAGAAAAAACCTCTCTTAGGTTCCTAAGATATATTTCCATTTTCCCCAGAACTACATTTTACAAACATGTATCAAAACAGGAAAATATGAGATCCAAAAATTAGGGCTCAAAGATGGATTTAATTCTCCAAATTTGTGACACCTTTAGGAAAAATGAGAGAGAATATTGATCTTTTATGTGTTAGGCACAAAATCCTCTGACCGTTTCTCAAAATGATACTCCATTCGCTCAGAATCGTCATTTGAAAATGATGACTCAACACAGTAAAAAGTGCCACATTTCTAAAAATGAACATCATATTTTGGGGGACTTTTGACTGTGTTCCCTAGCTCCAAATGAAATTATGAATACTCCACTGGAAATATTAGAATATGTAGATGTCGATCGACTATTCGAACGCAGAAAATGACCTTTCCACGGCTGAGAAAATTGAGTTTTTCTAAGGCAGTTTTGTCACTGGAAAAAACCTGCGATTTTGGTGGCTAACAGGCCGAAAACAGGGGTATCTTAGCCACCGAAAGTCATGGATTTTTGTAGCTAATAGTGTGATTTCAGAGCGTTGTGAGCCATCGAATGTCACGAAACCCCAATTTTGGGTTTCAGGTTTCGGAAAAACAGAGCAATGGTCAAAATCTCTATGTCAGCCAAACCCCCGACTACCGAAAACCCGAAATGGTGATGTGGCATTTATGTAAAACCTTATTATAGCGATTTTATTGTCGTTTATTGCATTCTTTTCATGCCTCCTCGTGACTTGATTTCTGGTTGAAAACACATCTACACTTTTGGCAGCTAAGGGCATATGAAACCTGAGATTTAAGCTATCGAAAGTCTACACTTACGGTAGCTAAACACTATAAATTTTTTCCTCCTAAGCTACTGAAAGCCAAAATTTCAATATCTGTTCCAACATAGGCTCCATCTAGGGATGGTTCTTTCCTGCAAAGCACCAAGAACAATAGACCAAGTGCCTTGATCCATTGGGCAACCTAAAATCATCCTTATCAAACGCTGAACTCTGCCACTTTGCTTGCACCTTTCCAGAAAAAAAAACCTGCTTATGCATTCATTGGGATATCGAGTCATAATGTCTTAAATAAAAACCGTATAGGATGCCAAATTGAACTAGAAATGTACTCAAAACTATTGTTGTACTCTAATGCTCAAATTCAAGCTTATTTATATACATCACCTACTCTAACTACTGAAAAATTCCCACTGAATCAAATGATACAAAAATGTGAGTGAAGCCAATCCAAAAATTGTCTACTTATTTAAAATCTTCTCACACTTTATTTGAGCAGGCTAAAAAAGGAAATTGACAACTTCCATATGAAATGTTGTTGATCACGAATTTTCAAACTTTTCCTCAATTCCCGTGACAAAATATCCATGACATTGCGTGTTCCTCCATTAAATAAATCTAAAAGGTCAGCAAAAAGATCTTGGAAAAATATATGGTCCTGAGGTTTTAAAACATCAAGGACTACTCTACGTTTTGATTTATAATTCCCAGGATCATTCTCAAAGAGAATATCTGAGCACCCTTCAAGATCATCTGCAATGGCATCTCCAAAATCATGGCACAATCTTCTCTGAAGACCATCATCCCTCCATGAAAAATCTACAACAAGTTGCTCTACAGAAACAATGTAATAATCATCACTATACTCATCATATTTAGGTTCAACAAATAACTCAGGAGGGTCATTAGTTAGATAAATGCTCGAGACATCAAACATGAGCAAATCTGATCCTTTCTTTGGCATGCTTTCTATCTCAGATTTATACTCCTCCAAATTACAGTCTAAAACATCCTTGAACATCGAACTTCCTTCAAGACTATTAAATGTGACAACCCTATCCTCTTCATGAAACAAAACAGGGCTTACCAGCTGATTTCTTGGCTAGAAATCATCATCATAAATAGGTTCATTAACTTCCTATAAGGTTTCATCAAACACATGACTCTCATTATTTAAAATCAGATTTATATTTTCAGAAATGGAAGAAGTTTGACTCTCATATCCGGGACTATGTATACACTACAAATCTATGTAAGCAGGGGCTGCAACATGACTATGCAGGAACAGATCTATTTCTTCTTCAGTCAAAGGAGAAGGTGGTCTCTGTATTTTCTGGATAAAACAACAATCATTTTCTTTCTCTTCTGCAGGTTGACCATGATGTTGAATATCTTATTCTCGAATATGATCACAAGTGTTATCATATCCTGCTTCTTTATCAGCCAACTCTTCTTCATACTGGTCATCTTCATCAACTTGAGAAATTTCTTATATTCCTTCCTCCTCTTCAAGAGGATTTGTTTGATCTTTTTGTCTTATGAATTCTATATTACAACAATCTTCAAAAAAGATTTCAGCTGAATATATCCTCTTTCAATTTTGATGAAAAAGTGTGTGAAAATATTTCAATGAAAGAATACTGGAATGGGGTAAAGATTTATACCAGAGTCTAGCATCTCTTTCCAATGAAAACATAAACAACTTCACGAGGACATCTTCATGATGTACATTTAATTCATCCACAAGCTTATGGAATTCAAGCAAGTGTTGAGCAGGATTATCGTCCACATATCCTCCAAATTTAGGAAGGACACCTTCCCAAATTTTAATGTCTGGAACAATGTATGGAAAACCATAAACATTTTTAAAGTCCCGAGGAGAAAACCTTACAACAATCTAAGCAACGAACGAATTTGACATTTTGAGACCAGTGGAGTCACCAGTGAATCATGTAGAGTCTTCGAACCAAGGAGTCTCCAGGTGAATGATCACAACAAATTGAATGCCTATCCCTTGTTCACCATCAAGGAATAGCTCTAAAATTTTGTCGTATCCCAGGGAAGATAGCTTCAGTCCTCCATCCCCGACAACGGTGCCAAAAAATGTTGTCGCAAGAGTTGGTTCTAGGCTGTAATAGAGCCAAGCCTTAGCACATTTTAAATGAAATAAATTTTTTTGATTGATCAGTCATAGGAGGCTTCTAGAACTAGGTCTCAAACATTCCTTTCACTGATTTATAGATCAGAAGCTAAGAGGCATGACCTCATCTGCTAAATTCGTTTCAAAATCATGAGGATGGATAGAAGATAGGGGATGAACAAAACTGAAAGAAAAGGGAAGGTGTCTAATTGTGATAAATCTGGTCTTCCTTTCAATAGAATAAATAAAACCAAACTTCAAATATCTAAACACAAGTCCTGTCTCACTCCTAGAAAGACAGAGGAAAATATATGAACAAATAAAACTTGTAAATAAGGAAAAACACTTAAGATGCAGGTCTTGTTCTACTCACAGCAAAACAGAGGAAAAATTGCACTTTAAGGAATTCTTTAAATTAGCTATCATTGAATTGTAACCATTACGAGCTGAATTAATGAATGGAAGGAAGAAAGAGAAGTAATGAAAACTTCAGAAAAAATAACACAGGGAGAAGACCAAATTAGAGAGTGACAAGGTGTAGAATCTCTTAGCATTCTGTTCTATATTTGCTGAAAGGGAATGCATTAAAAACCCAGCCTCCAAAAGGCTCTTAGGTTGTTCCCCCGCCTGTTGTGAGTGGGAAATCCCTCTATGGACTAGCACTTAGGGTTTGATTATGCATGCAGAAAAAACCTAAATATTTCTACTTTCTACCATCGTGCCTGAGGTAATCCCCATTATTCTTAAGCAAATACGTAGTTAAGAAGATCAAGTGAGCATACCTCATTTTGGTCGTTTGAAATCAATCCTTCTTCATGCTTGATCTCTTTTCGACTGCATCTCTCCTCCCAAGGTTGACCTGCATTAACACAAGACAAACAAAAAACTCCACATGCATTTGATATATAGATTAATGGGTTAGAGATTCAATAAACAAGTATGCAATAAACCATGAAAACCTCATATGGTGGTACGGGAAAAGTACTTCTTTATTATTAAATTCAACAAATCAACTTACAATGATGAAGCAAGCCACTGCTCCACGAACCTGGTCCTGGGCTCCTCTTCAACTGTCCTCCAACTTCTTTGCTCTATCTTTCTCTTTGCACAAGGATGGATAAAGGGTTGGGACAAAGGGAATGCGCAATCGGGTATAGTTTCTTTACTATGATTCTCCTCTTTCAAATGGGACCCCTAACCCTTCTTTTATAGGCTAGAAGAAGCTAGGTATTTGGTTGAACCCTCGGCCATGCATGGCCGGAAGGTTTAGTTAACTCACCCAAAGCTGTGTGTTCTGTCAACAACTTTCCTATTTTCATGCTTTTGTAGGTACACGTGGGTTGTTTTGGGTTAGCTAGCTTGTACACGTGTGCAGTGATGGAGCATGGTGTGTGGGTATTTATAAAAGGTGTTTTTAAGAAGAGTTGTTCAACAGTGTTTTGGCAAAGAAGGAATCTAAGATGGCCTGATTCCAGGTAAGCATGTTTGGTGCAAATTAGGGTTATAACATATGCCCCTTAATGTGTGAGGTCAGAAGAGCATCCGATGGCTGAAATATATTAACAATCTTCACAAATGTGCTGAACAAGTGAGCCCAAGGACCGGAAATCGGGAGGTTCCATCTGCAAAAATAACAATTGTCTCACCGAGGCGGGCATACCCATGCTTGGGATAAAATAAAATCATGGCTACCAATCAAATACACTGTAGATCCATGCCATATAACTATATAAAGTGTATCCGTGAGCAATACACAATGGAGCTACATCTCAAAATAAAAAAGATATATGTGTAGAGTATCCATCTTCGTAGAAGCTGCTAAGGCCTGATGGGTGGAGATGAGGTCTTCAGAGCTCAAGCAATAACTTCAAAATCTTCAAAACTCGGGTAGGAGTGTAATATGAGTGTACGACTTCACTACCCAGGGGTCTTTGACGGCTCGTCGATCATGGACTAAAGAATCTTGATGATCGGACTGAAGGCTTCATTGATTTCGAACAAAGACTTGATTGGACATTCAGGATGGCCGGGTATGAGGGCAAGAGACAGACTATATATGGGCTGACTCAGGCTTGGTAAAAACTTCCCTTGGACAATAGCACGACAAATGATGAGACTCAGGCAGCATGGCATTAACATAAGTTTACGAGGTAGGAGGCAACACAAACTCTCCATATGTCTGGAAGAATAACCAAATGAAGGAAGAGACAACTCTATGTAGAGAGAACAACTTCCTAAGGTTATATTAAATCCCAAAATTTGACGAACAAATGGATAGATGTGCTTTATCCAAGGGCGACTCATTATGCTGCCAATAAAGAAAATACTTTTCCCTTCCTCTTTTTGGGTATATTTGATTTTTTTGTCTTTTTCAATAATTTTGGAAAAAGAATAAAAGAATGTTACGTTACAAAGGAGGAACGAGTGTTGCAAACATACAAGTTCAAAGCACAAGGACAAGACTGATGTTCAGAGTAATGACACTCGGGAAAAATTCTCCAAGGGCCAAAGGTGTCAAGACATAAAGGCAAAGTGCTACAAGGCTTGCGTATAAGGTATGCTTCAGATGGTTTAGTTGAGAGCAACATGGAGCCGTCATTAGACCAAAGACGCGGGTATGAAAAAGCGATTAATAAAACAAACAATGGTAACGTCCTTCGATGTAAGTTTAACGAGCCTAGAGAAGGTAAGCTCGGTGGTTTTTCATATTTAGAGAGTCTGAAAAAATGTAAAAAGGAGACTCCACTGTGTTGGTCACTATAATTTCTTATTTAATTAAACAATCAAGTGCTACATAAATTGTCAACCTAGGGAAGTTTGTTTATTTCAAAGGTAATCACACACTATGTATGCTCATTCTCAAAAGCAACCTAGAGTTGTAGTAAAAATATATGAATCACACTTTGCCTTGAACAAACTGAAGTTCTAACTTGAATTACAGGAAAGCAAACTACCTATTGCAGAGTTCAAAGTTTAAAGAAATGATTAATTAAAGAATCCTGGATTACATTTAAAATAATAACAAGATGCTGCAACAGGAAAGACCAACCATCTTGTAACAGAGAACATGACCCTATTCCCCAGGCAGGAATCTTCAGCACCCGTTTCTGATCATCACACTTCATGAACTCATTGCTTAACTGAAATAATTGACACACACTGAAGACTAACTATCTCTAACAGAGAACAAGACCCTATTCCCCAGACATGAATCTTTAGCACCTGTTTCTGGTCATCACACTTTCATAAGCTCATTGCTAATTGAAATGATTGACACACACTGAAGGCTATCTATCTTTTAACAGAGAACAGGACCCTATTCCCCAAGAATGAATCTTCAGCACCTATCCCTGATTATCACACTTTCATAAATTTTCCAAATAGGAATGCTAACTAGAATGATTAACAGTTACCCAAGCATGAATCATATGAAAACAATGTAACAACCAGTAAAGCAGAGTTTCAGCAAAACATAGTTCAGTAAAGTAGTGTTTCAGCAAAACAAAATTTAATCAAGGCATGAACAGAAATGACACTAACACACTACAAAGCTAATGGGTGAATCTTGTGAAGAAGGTGGGCCCTCCCTTCTCATTAGATTCCCCTGAAACGAAAGGAACTAGAGAGTAATTCTCAGAACAATCTTTTATTCATCTGTCAACTGTGTTACATTACAATCTGAAGTAAAACACGTCCCTCTCTGTAAATTCCTTTATTAGTTCAGAAGAAGGTCCTCTCTAATGGTGATTTCCTCTTATTTAAAGAGGAGAATCCCCTCGATACAATTTTATCATCAAATTACATTTTCACATCTCAATCCTATTCTTAGTCAGATCCGATTTCTATACTAGAATAAGGTATCCTAGTCTCCCGTAACAGAATGCTATTACAAGTGTTGAGTGAGGTGTTGTTGTTGCGGCTGGAGTAACAACTTATTTATTTGTCTTCTTGTTACTGCTATTGTATGTTGTTTCAGCATCGCAAATCGCGGGCTGTTTCAGCCACGGGATTTGCATTCTGATTGTTTCAACAACTTGGTCTTAGGCGGCAACGATGGTTAATGCTAGCTCAAGGTGTAGCTGTTGTGGTCAATGTAACCGTTTTGTGTTGCTGTTTCAGCATCGTAGACCACAGAGGGTGTAACATCTTCTTCTGTGTGAGTTTTTGTTTCAGCATCGTAGACCACGGACTGTGTAACAACTTCTTCTATGTGAGTTGTTGTTTCAGCATCGTTGACCACGGAGAGTGTAGCAACTTCTTCTGTGTGAGTTGTTGTTTCAGCATCGTAGACCATGGAGAGTGTAACAACTTCTTCTGTGTGAGTTGTTGTTTCAGCATCGTAGTCCATAGATTGTTTCAGCCACAGGGTTTGCGTGCTTTGACTGTTTCAGCAACAGGCCTTAATGCTAATCTACAGTTCGAACTGTTTCAACACTTATACATTTCTAATCAATGGTTAAGTATGAGAGTAATGTAAAATTATATGCAAAACAGATTAAACATATAGTAAAGAGAAGAGACGTTGTATACCTTTGGAAAGATAGGGTAAGGTGATAATGTGAGTTTAAATGTGAGTGAAACAAGGGTGTAATGGTAGCAAAAGGTGTGAGCAAAAAGGTGCATTAGAGGGTCCTAACATCCCCCCCAACTTAAAATGTTGCATGTTCTCAGGCAACTTCACTCTGAATCAGAATCTGAATACCGACTCTGAGCGTGCAAGTTACTCAAGCAGTAGCTGTGGAAGGTGATGTCTATTGGAGCTCTGAACCCTTGAACGCGTTGTAACCTTTGCCAAGCTGTTGTTTCGACCTTTTTGGGCAACTTATAATGAACTTGATATTTCTCTACTGGCATCCAGAGGATAGGAAAATGAAACTGATACCCTATCCAGCTTTCAACACATTGTTGAACACACTTGATGTAGCTAGGTACCCTGGAGATTGCTATCTCAAGATTAGTGGGGATAAAAGGATTGTGTTCCTATCTTTTCCCAGTATATTGTTGCCAAAACATGTTATTTTCCTATAGGGAAGCAATCTCTGTGGATTTAATAAAATGTTGACACTCCTGAAACACTGATGTCTGTAATTTCTGAATGTGTTGAATCATCCCTGGTTTCTTCAAAAACTGATAATACTCTGTAACAAAAGTGGCAGCATTTTGTGGTTCTGGCCATATCCAGAGAAGGCGGTTATCCTCATTATGCTTGGCAACTAGGAAGTCATCCTGCCATATAATCTGATTGTTAAGGAAGGAGGTGAGTGCCCGAATCTGGATGTCACTGACAAGAGCGTTAAGGTTAAGATGTCAGTTCTCAGGGATGGCCTCATTATGAAAATATGCCTCACAGAGGAGGTGTTGATCCATAGCAGAGGTTTCTACAAAGGTTTTAACAAAATCTGTTAGATTTAACACTGCATGGGGTCTGCCTTCTTTGACTGATTTGATCTGAAACCATGTAAGTCGTTCCATGAGGAACATAGAGTAATTGCAGGATGGTTTCCTTGCAGCCAATAGCTTTTGTGCCAAGTCAAATGTCAGGAGAAATCTACCTTTTAGCTCTTTATTATGTTTCTTAAGGGCACAATATTCCTGGCGTGTTTGCTCCAAATCTTCCCAATTTGAGTAGATATGATTTATCCAGATTTGTCTGTGTTCCTGCAGGCTTTTGGCCTGTGTAACAACAAACTCTTTTTTCCATTTCTCTATTATTGCCTTCTCATCCCATGGTTGAGTTTGTGTTTCAGCGTTGCAAGTAGTAGGCTGAGGTAGGGTCTGAGTGGCTTCTTCCACAAAGGTGTGGGTATTGATCTGGCTGGGAGGGGCAGATTCATCAATAGGCAATGTTTGTACAACTTTATTAACAAAAGAAGGGGTTTCAGATTTAACATTTGTTGTAGGCCAGGGCTCAGTCTTAATTTTGGAAGGTCCTGTTGGTTCTTGTGTAACAGCAGGGTGTTCTTCTTTGACTACAAAAGTCGAAGGTGTAGGGGAAGCTCCTGGCATTGGAATTTGAATTACTTTGTAGCCTACTTGATAGTAGATGTCCCCACATTGACTACACATATATTCTCTACACGGATTCTCTGTTGTAGTTCCCTCTGACATGGTTTCTATGCAAGCTAGGGTGTACAATTTAAGTTCCTTCTCATAGGCTTCCTTTTCCATGGCTAGCTCTTTCTTGTAGGCTTCCAGTTCAGACCTTAGGAACTCATTTTCTTGTAAGACAGAGGCCATTGTTGGTTCTGGTTGAGGAGTGACTGGTTCTTGTATAGCAGTCATAGCCTCACTAGTTGGTTCTTGTGGAGCAGCTATATGATCGGTAGTTGATTCTTGTGTTTCAGCTTCTTGATGTAAAGAAAGTAATGCTGCAGCACCCTGGGCCTCTGATTCCTGTGTCTCAATAACAATATTAGCAGTTGGTTCTTGTGTTTTAGCTGTAGCTGGTTCTTGTGTGACAACTATAGATGGTTCTTGTGTTTCATCCACTGAATGAGTAGCTGGTTCTTGTGTTTCAGCTACTAAATGGATAGCTAGTTCTTGTGTTTCAGCTACTGGGTTTGAAACGGATGATGTCGCAACATACTGGGCCTCTGGTTCTTGTGTTTCAGTGCCCGTGGGTGGAATAGGTAAAGATTTCAGAATTTGGGATGTTGGAGGTGTACGAGGTATTAGTCAGATGGGTTGGGGGTTTAGGGCAGTGGCGGTAGTGGCTACCCTTCTTGAGGCCCTTGTTCATTTTCTTTGTAAAAAGGGAAGAAAGAAAGGAATTTGCTTTCGTTTACATGGGGGTTTTTCCTCAATGATGGGACAGGGAGAATTGTTTGGTTTAGAATCATCGCTAAGAATATGAAGGGCAGGAGTGGATGATTTTGGTAAAATTTGGGGTGGGCTTGGTATGGTAGGGGGGTTAATTGGATTGATTGGGTCTGTAGGTGGACTGTTAGGTATTTCCAGAGGGTCTGGAGGGTTTTGTGGTTGTTGTCCCTGAAGATTTTCAGGAATTTCAACAACTTCTTGGGGATCTATGGGTGGGTTGTTTACTGGAGGGTTTTGTTGGGTGAAACCCTTTTGGATAAGTAATTGGAAGAGACGGTGATGGGTGAGTTAAAGGGCGGGATATTTAGCCTTTTTACAGTAGTGCAACATATTTTTAAGACATCCGAGCAGATAATAAGGAATGTTGACCATTCTAACATGTCGTAAATGAGACAACAGGACAAAATCATGCTGGTAGACTACCTGGTATCGGCCTTCACAGGTAAGGTAGTGCTTGACAAACTTTGCAACTTCTGGCCATGGAGGTGACAATGAGCTGAGTCAGACACCCCGACCTTTAGGCTCAATTTGTTCCCCTGGCAAGAGGAAATCCTGCTGGGCATTAAGAATGATATGTTTGCGGCTGAACATGCGAATGCCATTGGTAGGGAGACCCGAAACCTGTGCTATATCCTCTTCTGTAACTGAAATCCGAACCCCTTAAACAATGGAATGATCTTCCTGGAGATTTTGAGCAAATTGGAGAACCTATTGTTGATCAAATCCCTGGAGCCTCTGAAAATAACTGAGCCATCCTGCTTGCAGAAAAATTTGATAGGCTTATGGATATAGTTCTAACATGGCTGTTGTGGAAAGTTTGTAATGTATAACAGAGCCTCCCATAGCTAACAACTCAGTAAAATACACTGTCAAAGAGTCGAGTAACAACTTCTGTGCAGAGTGAGTTTTTCGGGTGAAGGCATGCAAATGGTGGTGAAACAAACGAAAGGATGGTAAAAAGGAATGACGGTGGTTGACTCGTGTGAAATGATGGTATAAAAGTTTGATATTTCCTCCCCCCCCTTTAAGTGCGACTAATAATGATTTTACATGAGTGGTAATAATGAGTTGGAATCTTCTCATTAACTATAGCTTAATTGTATTTACATATAAAATTTACATATCTCACCTTTACCTTTTGATTCGTACTTCAAATAAAATATAGTGCTTGTCCATAATAGTTCTGTAGTGGCTGTGGCGGAGACTTTTGATTTGTTAGATGAATTGTATCAAGGATTTGTTGACTGGAAGGACAAAATGTAGTATGAGAGCGCAAAGGCTTATTGACAGAGAATGCTGAAAAGTTGGTGTTTTAGCAACAGAAAAAAAAGGTGAAACAATTATTGAACGGTGTTGTTTTGTCAATGGAAAAATGTGAAGAATTGTTGAACATTAGTGTTTCGGCAATGGAAAAATGGCGAAAGGTTGCTGACAGTGGTGTTTCAGCAATGGGAAAATGTGAAGAATTGAAGAACAGTGGTGTTTTGGAAATGGGAAAATGGTGAAAGGTTGTTGACAGTGGTGTTTCAGCAATGGGGAAAATGGTGGAAGGTTGTTGAACAATGGTGTTTCAGCAGTGGGAAAAAAGGCGAAAAGTTGTTGGACAGTGGTGTTTCAGTAATGGGAAAAGAAGGGCTAGAAATTGTGGAACGGTGGTGTTTCGGAAGTGGGGAAAAAGGCACAAAGTTGCTGAACAGTGGTGTTTCAGCAATGGAGAAAGTCAAAAAGTTGTTGAACAATGGTGTTTCAGTAATGAAGAAAGAGCGAAACGTTGCTGAACAGTGGTGTTTCAGCAATGGGAAGCTTGCCTCTTCTTGAAGTAGGATTGTACTTTCTTAGTAGGCCTGTGCTTTGATCGGGAATCTGCAAAAATTGATTGTAACATGGTATTTCTTGACAGGGATTATTAGTAAACGAAATCTAATCTAATACTAAAAGAATTAAATTAAAAAGAATTAATTGCAATGAGGGGTAGGAACCCCCTCTAAAAAGAGGTAATGAGAGTCTTCCACACATGTGGCCTTAAAATCTTCCTTGGAAATAGCGCGCTGGTACAGACGGAGCCGATGACCATTTACAAATAATGGTGTTTTAGAGTCCTCGATTGTGAGAAGCCTTACTATTCCATTGGGGAAAACAGTGTCTACTTCGTAAGGTCCAAGCCATCTTGTACATAGTTTCCCTTGAAATTCTTTGAACCGAGAGTCATACAGTAGGGCCCAATTACCTTTTTGGAACTGCTTATGCTTGATAGTTTTGTCATGC
>ML788380.1:257321-287122 GCA_009831015.1 Picea engelmannii
AATGGAAAGTGGTCTTTTTGAGTAGCCTTATTTAGGGCTCTATAATCCACACATACTCTCCATTTTCCATTTTTCTTAGGAACTATTACCAACGGGGAAACCCATTCACTGTCTGATATAGGATATATAAACCCTGTGTTGAGCAATTTTTGAAGTTATTCTTTAAGGATTTCTCTTAAGTTAGGGGTCATTCGTCGTTGAGATTGGCAGATCGGTCAACAATCTTCCTTGATATATATACGATGAGTACATAATTTGGGAGAGATTCTTTTCATATTTGTGTAGTCCCATGTGAATGCTTCTTTATGTTCAAGAAGTAACTTTATTAATTGTTGTGTTTCAGCATATGTCAGGTTAGGGTTTATGTTCAGTGTTTTGCCAGGTTCAATTTCCACTGGTATGATTTTAGAAGAGATGGTGGCAGATGTTTGAGGTGGGTTTTCAGAATTAAGGTTTTCCTGATTATCTGACTCCAAAAGTGCAGCTAGTTGGTTATGAGTTTCTGGAGTCATAGAGGAAGGTTCACAAATAAAATTATTAATTACTTCATCCTCAGTGGCATCTTTAAGGCTTAAGGCTTGTCCGATAGTCAGGATGGGTTGAGTAAGTTGATCATCAAAATCTACCCATACAGAATTATCATTATTAATCAAAGGTGTAGCGTGAGGGTAGAGGGTAAGCTGTTTCATTTCATAACCGTTGGAAATTGTCATTGATCCTGATCTACAGCTGATAAAAGCATTTGCTGTGGCTAACCAAGGCCTGCCCAAAATTAGAGGGTGGCCCCCCAACTTTGTTTTAGGTTGTAATACCACAAAGTCAGCTGGATAATTCCATGATTCCACTGAGATAATTAGGTCTTCAATGACTCCCTCCAGTTTGATTGTAGAGAGGTCAGCTAATTCTAGGATAGTTGGGGTGTCTCTGATTTCATTTTGCAGTTGTAACAGTTGTGAGGTTTCCAGAGTCATAATATTGATAGCGGCACCTAAGTCTACCAGGACTCAAGGGATTATCATTTTTCCAATTTGTACTGAGATGGTAGGGTGGCCAGGATCACCATATTTAACTGGGGGAACTTTACTTGACATTAATGCAGACAAGTCACCCATGACATGGACTGTGAGGGGATCCTTAATTTTCCTACCAAGTTTCTTAACACAAATGTCTCGCATAGTCCTGGCATAAATTGGTACATCTCAGAGTGCTTGTAATAGAGGGATTTTGACATAAAGATTTTGTAGTTCTCCTAGAAGATTGAAAGTCGGTGGCTCAGGCATTTTAGTCAAAGCTAAACGCTCAAGAAATGGTGGTTTTGTTGTTTCAGCAGCAGTGTTAGATGATGATTGTACCTCTTCAGGTACATCATGCTCTTTTGTTTCCTCTTTATTAGAAGAGGTAACATCAGCTATAATAGGTTCTACTATTCTCCCAGATCTTAAATGAATATCATTGCATTGCGCAGGGAGAAGAGAAAGTGTAGGCTGGTTATGAATATCAATGCACTGCATAGCTTTATTATTGGGGTTAGGGTTGGGTTGTACAGGTAGTTGGGGCCTCATTATTTGATTGTTTGGTGGAGTACTTGCTGGTAAGAAGAGTGGTTGCAGAAATTGTGATTGAGGTAATTGATTTGGGAAGGGGGGTTGTTGTCCTCTCCAATTTGGATTCCATTGTTTCTGATATGGTTGTTGTTGTTGTGGAGGCCAAGGAGTCCACATTGACAGATCAACAAAGGGTGGGTTAGTTTGTTGCATGGGTGGGTAATTCATTTGATTTAGGTATTGCATTTGATTATAGGGAGGGTAATTCATTTGATTAAAAGAAGGATAGTTATTCCAACGATTAGAAGATGTAAATGGCATGTTAGGATTCATACCTTGTCCCCGCGGTTGCCATTTCCTTCTTTGTGTCAACAGATAGACAGCTTCAGCTTCTTCATCAGTTGGTTGTAATGCTGCCTTGATTCTTGGTAGAGAAGGACATTGTTGAGTTTCATGATCTTTATCACAGATGGTGCAGATTGTCTTTTTGTCCAATGGACATTCCCTTCATGGGTGTTTGTCTCTGCATTTAGAACAAAAGATGGACATAGTTGCTTCCGCTTCTGCTTGCTTCTTTTGAATCTGTAGGGTGTCAATTTGTGAGGCAAAAGAGCTTAACATTTTAGTTTTAAAACCTTCAAGTAAATTACCTATTTCGGCTCTTGTTTCTCCCCCAGTGGCTAATTTTTGGACTCTTGAAAATGTGGTATCCCTGCTATTTGATCTATTCCTTGAAGCTCCTCTTGAACATCTTTTACATAGGTTAACAATATCATCATATGATTCTTTAGATATGTCCCCTTTTCCAAGCATATTCAACATATCTAAATAGTCATCCCTTACTCCTTTTAATAATACAGTTTTAAGAATATCTTTACTTACATTGGGGTGACTGGATCTTTGTAGATTACACTGTAGCCTTTCTACAAAGTCCTCCAGATTTTCATCCTCTTTCTACATCATCTTAAATATTTCCTCCCTTTTTTCTCGTGTTCAGCAATAGTCCTGGTATTTATTCAGGAATTTCTGTTTCATTTGGTCCCATGTTGTGATTACATGGCCTCCAAGACTCATGAACCATCTTAGTGCATTTCTTTTCAATGTTGTTGTAAATAGATTTAATTTTTGAGCATTGGAAATGTAATCATAACTTCTGCATAATATATCAAACTCAAAAAAGAATTCATCAGGATCCTCTGAAGACAAACCATGAAAGTTAGGTAGTGTTGAGAGTGAAATGTTCTTCATGGGAGATACCCCTCTAGGAAGATCACTGATAGGAAATCCTAATGTGGAGAAAGAGTTTTCATCATTTACCTCTCCTTCAAGACCTGCCTGTTCTTCATGATGCAATTCTTCATTGTACTCATCCATGTTTTCTTCTGTCTGCTCCCCTGTTGCGCTTGTTCTGTCCTCAATGTTTCCTGCTGGTTTCTCGACTATCTCAAGACTCCAAACTTCTTTCCCTGTTTCAAAGTTTGCTTGAAATGAAGGCTGGGATTTTGGTTTCCGAGAGTTTGGTCGTTGAGCAACAGATTCAAACTTTGATATAATCTCGTCAATATAAGTATTTCTTCCTCCTCTTCCTCTACCCCTGCCACCTGTAGGGTCAGTGTCTTTGGGGTCTCCCCGTCCTCTCATGCAATCTTTGTATCTGAAAAATCATAAGTGCTTTTGAAATCTATAATTACCTTCCCCGGCAATGGTGCCAAAATGTTGGTCACCATAATTGCTTATTTAATTAAACAATCAAGTGCTACATAAATTGTCAACCCAGTGAAGTATGTTTATTTCAAAGGTAAAAACACACTATATATGCTCAATCTCAAAAGCAACCTAGAGTTGTAGTAAAAATATATGAATCACATTTTGCCTTGAACAAATTGAAGTTCCAACTTGAATTACAGGAAAACAACCTCCCTATTGCAGAGTTCAAAGTTTAAAGAAATGATTAATTAAAGAATCCTGGATTACATTTAAAATAACAACAAGATGTTGCAACAGGAAAGACCAACTATCTTGTAACAGAGAATAGGACCCTATTCCCCAGGCAGTAATCTTCAGCTCCCGTTTCTGATCATCACACTTCATGAACTCATTTCTTAATTGAAATAATTGACACATACTGAAGGCTAACTATCTCTAACAGAGAATAGGACCCTATTCCCCAGGCATGAATCTTCAGCACCTGTTTCTGGTCATCACACTTTCATAAACTTGCCAAACAAGAATGCTAACTAGAATGATTAACAGTTACCCAAGCATGAATCATATGAAAACAATGTAACAACCAATAAAGCAGAGTTTCAGCAAAAAAAAGTTCAGTAATGTAGTGTTTTAGCAAAACAGAATTTAATCAAGGCATGAACAAAAATGACACTAACACACTACAAAGATAATGGGTGAATCTTGTGAAGAAGGTGGGCCCTCCCTTCTCACAAGATTCCCCTGAAACGAAAGGAACTAGAGAGGAATGCTCAGAACAATCTTTTATTCATCTGTCAACTGTGTTACATTACAATCTGAAGTAAAACACGTCCCTCTCCGTAAATTCCTTTCTTAGTTCAAAAGAAGGTCCTCTATAATAGTGATTTCCTCTTATTTAAAGAGGAGAATCCCCTCGATACAATTTGATCATCAAATTACATTTGCACATCTCAATACTATTCTTAGTCAGATCCGATTTCTATACTAGAATAGGGTATCCTAGTCTCCCGTAACAGAATGTTATTACAAGTGCTGAGTGAGGTGTTGCTGTTGCGGCTGGAGTAACAGCTTCTTTATTTGTCTTCTTGTTACTACTGTTGTATGTTGTTTCAGCATCTCAAATCGCGAGTTGTTTCAACCACAGGATTTGCGTTCTGACTGTTTCAGCAACTTGGTCTCAGGCGACAGCGATGGCTAATGCTAGCTCAAGGTGCAGCTATTGTGGTCAATGTAACAGTTTTGTTTTGCTGTTTCAGCATCGTAGACCACGGAGGGTGTAACAGCTTCTTCTGTGTGAGTTGTTGTTTCATCATCATAGACCACGGACTGTGTAAGAGCTTCTTCTGTGTGAGTTGTTGTTTCATCATCGTTGACCACGAAGAGTGTAGCAGCTTCTTCTCTGTGAGTTTTTGTTTCAGCATCGTAGACCACGGAGAGTGTAACACCTTCTTCTGTGTGAGTTATTGTTTCAGCATTGTAGTCCACAGACTGTTTCATCCACAGGGTTTGCGTGCTTCGACTGTTTCAGCAACAGGCCTCAATGCTAATATGCAGTTCAAACTATTCCAGCACTTATACATTTCTGATCAATGGTTAAGTACGAGAGTAATGTAAAATTATATGCAAAATAGATTAAACATATAGTAAAGAGAAGAGACGTTGTATACCTTTGGAAAGATAGGGTAAGGTGATAATGTGAGTTTAAATGTGAGTGAAACAAGGGTGTAATGGTAGCAAAAGGTGTGAGCAAAAAGGTGCATTGTAGGGTCCTAACACACTGGGCTACCTTTTTCGAAGGTAGTCTAGTCAGTTCGAAAAAGGGGTAAACTAGCACCGAAAAGACATCTATTCAAAACCATTTTAACGAGTGTGATAAAGACAAGATCACTCGACCATTTCTTCATTTTTAAGGAGTCTGAAAAAAGATTAACTATGGACTCCGTCAGGAATGTTCTTCTGGACCAGTTTAACGAGTGTGGAAGAATAAGGTCACTCGGTGATATTTTCAATTTTAGGGAGTCTGAAAAGAGCTTAACTATGGACTCCGTGGGGGTTCCTTTTTAGTAAATTTAGTCCCTCAGGCCCGAAAAAGGGTTAAAATGATACCTGAGAGTACTCTTCTAGAGAACTGAAGTTCCTTAGAGTATGACTTTGTTGGTACAGTTGACCGTTCGGACCGAAAAAGGGGTAAACTACTGCCAGACATACGTGACTTCAAATTTTAGTTTAACGAGCGTGAAGGGCCACAAGATTGCTCGACAATCTTTTCATGTTTAGAGGGTCTGAAAAGGGCTTAAAAGAAGACCCGTTATGTATTTTGGGAGTCCCAAGGGTGAGGTCAAGAGTGGAAAGGAATCATGCAAATGAGGCTCAAACCCGTAATCAGGAAAAACAACAAGGACTCTTGAGCCTATAGTGATTAGAGACAGCATGGACACCATAATGCAACCAGGATCTACCTAGGGAATCCATGTTCCGATAATCTCTACCACCAACTCGCAACACTTCTAAAGCATCAATGATGTTTCCGTGTCGCAACCTGATGGGATCGATCCTATGGAAAAGGGATAAAGACAACGAGATACAAAAGTCAGGGTAGAAACCCAACCTATATGCTCAAGTTGATCATCTGATATTTTTCCACGAACCGTCAAAAGTTACCCAAAAATCCAAAACATTGTCCCGATACCCGATCATACCCTTCCAATGCAACTCTTGAATCACTCTAAATGGTTTTTGGTTTAAAGAAAATGATAAGGGGGGGCAAAAAAGTGACAAAAAGAGGCCAAAAAGTCTATAAATAGAAGTTGGTAGCTCATTATCACCATTGTTGATTTGGAATTTGACTCTGGAGCAAAAAACCCCCTTTTATAAAAGTGGTAATTCTGGGAGCTACAATGGACGAAACGACCATCTGTCTAGACCAAGTAAGTATAAACTTTCTCCTCTTGCAATTTAAATCTTTATTTATGCTTTGGGTTTCAAGTTTTGGGGGGGCGTCGACCTTCAAAAGGTCGGCCCTAGGTCCACGCGGGCTATCTTAGGGTAGGCCGCATGTACATTCGGGTAGAGTAAAAATTGCATGCATGTACACGCGACTGTCAGCATTACAGCCTGGGTGGACCCCCTTAATGAATGAAAAAAATTAAAAAACAAGGGTTAACCCTCCTGAACTTGGTGTGGATGCCTTAATGCAATGTGGGTTGCTTAAGTTCTTCTTATGTACTTTTATGCGGGCACAACCTAGGATACTAAATGCCTTGGTTGATTATTGGCATCCTGATGCAGAGGCTTTTATGTTAGAGGGGCAGTCACTGGTGCCCACGACAGAGGAAATATATTTTTTGACTGGCCTCTCCAGGATAGGAGAACCAATCGACTTCTGGACATTTCCTTCAGGGCCTCATAACATAACGGAATTGATAGGACTTTACTGTGAGGCTGGGATAGACCGATCGAGCTCACAGGTGCCCAAAAGCAAGATTATTGACTTATCACTGCAGGCGATTGTGTTTCTTATTGGGTGTATGATGGGTTCTGTAGCTCTGCATCAGGTGTCCCGTGCATAGATGAACTGTGTAGTCCAGTGCTTAAATGCACAAATATTTGACTCGAGCACAACACTGCTAGATTGTATGAAGAGGCAGTTGACAGGTTATCGATCACGGGCGCAGAGGAACTTCGGGTTCGGGACCATTCTATGCTCTTTCTTCTTTGAAAGAGTTTCAAGCTTTAGTCCTCGAGTAGTGGTACGAGGACATCGTGCCTCTCTTCCTGTAGTGTAGATGGGCAGTGTTACTACCACGACAGAGTGGTGGAAGGACCAATGAGTCCTTTGACGATGATTTCTTTTCTTGGTTGTCGTGACAGATCCCAGTCACAGAGGATTACCCTTATGATGGGTTTGATTTCTCAAGAGATCCCGAGATACCACTACGTCCTGGTGAGGAGCAAGGACAGATGGGTAAGATTAGATCATTGTTTTATTTATATTTTTTTTGTGAAACATATGTAATGTTTATGTTGTTTTTGTTATATATCATTTTTTTCTTATACTAGAGTTTCTGATAGATATGTGTTTGTTGTGTGCAGATGTGGGACTAGTGCAACCTATGGACTATGTGAGGAACAGGCGTCGTCCTTGTCCAGGGGCCACACCTATCATCGCAGGGGGACCAACAACAACAAGAGAGCTTCCAGCTGGGGAGGTTGAGAGGGTTTTGAGACAAGTCGAGCGAAACTTTACTTCGCTCACCCGAATGGTCCCTATGGCAGAGATTGAGAATCTCCCACCATCTATGCAGCCTCATGTAGTGGGGGGCACCACAGATGTGGGTTCGATTGTTTCGACATTTGGCAAAGGCTGTGGATTAGTACAACAGGGCCCATAGACCTTGACCTTAGTTAGACTTTTCACGTGTCGACAACACTACTTGTATATATTTTTTGAGGGTATAAGCCCCATGACTCGTTATTGGTCATATTTTTGAGGTTCTTGCATCCACCTATGTTCTCTGGTGACTATGATATTATATATGGATTTTTATGTCTTTTTGTGTCTTATGGTTCATTTTTGTCTTTAAAAATGTATTTACATGTTTATATGTATGTCCTTTCATATGTGTGCGAGATGCCAATCTAAAATTTGATTAGCTAGAGTATCTGTAATTTGGTTTAATCTCCTAGGAACATGAAAATATGTAATATAATCAAAGCTTCGTTCTAAGAGACGTACCCTAAGGAATTGTCAGTGTAAAGTCGGATCATAAACATGGTAGACTCTATTTAACTGTGACACAACTAGCTGAGCGTCGAGATAGACCCAGAGATGAGAGATACCAAATGATAGGGCATCACGAAGCAAATCAATAACTGCACTATACTCGGCGACATTGTTTGTGGTGTCACCTAAGCATATACCTCCGAAAGATAATAACTGGCCTCGAGGTGTAAAAATTACCCAAGATGCAGAGGCAAGCCTCTGAGTGTGCTAGCTAGCACTGTCTACGTACCCAATGAACACATCGGATTCACTTGACATCTTCCATAGTGATGAAAGATAACATAAAAAATGACACGTCCATAATGCTAAAAGAAACTAGAAAGTAATAGTACAAAGACTATACATATGTTACAAAAAGTTACCCATGGTGACCTTCCTATGAGTAATACTTCTTGAGGTAGAGCCCATTTCTACGCTCTACCAAAGCATTCATTTCAAAGTCAACCAGATGATAAGCACCCTTTTTTAGAACCTCTTTTATGATGAAAGGTCTGAACCACATGGGTTTGAATTTTCCTGCCCCCAGGGGGTCCTTATCTTGGTCATAGACCAGGACAAGGTTGCCTTCAGAGAAAATCTGAGGACGAACGGACCGATCATATTGACACTTGAATTTGTGTTTGTGAACCTCATTGGCTAGGGCTGCATCACGACGTTGTTCATTGAGCTGCTCAAGGTATAATAACTGCTCTTCAAGTGGAGAAGTGTCTGGCAATAATTGTACTGCCAACTTTAGGGACGGGATCTGACATTCGATAGGCAAGACTGCTTCCAGCCCGTAAACGAGTTGAAAAGGTGAGAAATTGGTTGTAGTCTTAATAGATGTTCGGTAAGCTCATAATGTCGAGTATAACATCAAATTCCAATTTGACTTGGCTGAGTTGATCGTTCGTTGTAGCATGGTCTTAAGAGATTTATTTACATCTTCCACCTGACCATTTTCTTGGGGGTAGTAGGGTGACAAATGTTCTTTCCGTAACCCAAGATTTGATGTTAACTCGGTCATCATCTGGTTTTGAAAGTGACTGCCATGGTTAGTGACAATCTCTCTTGGGATGCCGAACCTTGCTATTATCTGGTTGAATAAAAAGAGAGTTGCAGTTTCTCCATCATCTTTAAGCATTGGAATAGCTTCAACCCACTTCGTGAAGTAGTCTATGGATACGATGATATAATGGTGCCCCCTTGCTAAAAGAGGGTTGCATGTAGTGTAATCAATCCCCCAGTTGGTGAAGGGACCAACTATGATGACAGGAAACATGGGAGTGGGATGTGCCCTCATCTTCTGAGAGAAGATATAGCATGGGTGGCACTTCTTGACCGATTCTATACAATCTTTGAATAGTGTCGGCCAGAAGTAACTTGCTCGTAGAATCTTTTGGGATGTTGCAAACCTAGAAAAATGACCACCACATGCTCTGGTATGGCAATCATTAAGCACAATAACTGCTTCTTCGTGAGTGAGACATCGGAGTAGGATGCAGTCTACACCTCTTCGATACAACGTATCATCAAGTATGAGATAATTCTTAGCCTGATAGCGTATACGTCGACGCTCATCACGAGAAGCAGAGGTGGGGCACTTCAAATTTTGGAGATAGATAAGTATATCTCCATACTAGGGATCTGAAGATGTGATCAAAAACATATCTCCCCTGATAGGTGACTCTTCAGGCACAACATCACCTGACTCAACTGGAAGTTCTGAAATAAGTTCTGCGAAGACCAGTGACTTTTTGGATTTCGCTGAAACGAAATCTAAGTCAAACTATTGGAGGACGACTATCCATATACTGATCTTTCCTCCTATTATCTGTCATGTCAACATGTACTAGAATGGATTCACGATAGCAATGACGGTGGTCTTGCAAAACAGAACATAATGACAGAACCGTTGAACAACATGAACTGCTGCCAACGCAAGTTTTTCAATATGAGAATAATTGAGTTCTGGTCCTACGGGGCCTCGGGTCAGGAAATAAATCACATATTCCGAGAACAAGTCATCTTCATGAACTAAGACCATGACAATGGTTGACTCTGCTGCAGCCAAATATAATAAGAAATCTTTGTTATAGTTAGGTGGACAAAGCAGAGGGGCAGTCATGAGGGTATGTTTCAATGCATCGAAAGAGCATTGAGCAGCATCGTCCCAATGAAAAGGAACGTCTTTCTTCAGTAAGCACATAAATCCCTTTGTGATCTCGGAATAGTTGGCGATGAAACAACTTAAAAAGTTTGGCTTGCCCTGTAGACTCTGAAGTTGAAGGATTGTGCGAGGGGGAGGCAATTGAATTATTTCCTCAACCTTGAGAGGATCGACCATGATCCCTGTTGTTGACACTATGAAACCTAACAAACATCCTGATGCTATGTAAAAGCTACACTTGTTTGGATTCAAGTGAATTTGTAAGTAGCATCAACGCTCAAAGATAAGTCGGAGGTGTGTGGGATGATCCATTCTCTTGTGAGATTGAGATGCTAAATCATTTAAATAGGCCTCGACTATATGCTTGAGGTCATGGAAAGAAAAATACATGGCCTGCTTAAAGGTCGCTCCAGCATTTTTGAGACCAAAAGACATCTTATGATACATGAATGTACCCCATGGAAAAATGAATGCCATTTTGTGCTGGTCTTCAAGTTTGATTTGTATTTGATTATATCCTGAAAAACCGTCCATGAAAGAGAAATCCTCGCAACTCGCACATTCATCAATTATCTGGTCGATGAATGGTGTGGGAAAATTATCTTTTGGATAGTCCTTGTTCAAATCATGGAAGTATATACATACACGAATCATGCCTTGGTTTTTATTGACTGGCACAGGATTTGACACCCATTGGGTCAAATGGATAGGATAGATAAAACCGGCTTTTAGCAGTTTCTCAACTTCAACCTTAATGGCTACTGCTTTCCTGGGATTAACCAGACAAAGCTTCTACCAAACAGGCTTGGCATCTGGATAAGTTTTGATTTCATGTTCGACTATTTTTGGATCGATTCCTGGCATTTCCTCGTAAGACCAAGCAAAAACGTCACATAATTCTTTAAATAGATCTGTGTAGATTTGAATCTCTCCGGGGGAGCAGTCAACTCCGACAAAAACATTCTCCATGATGCCATGGGTTCTGGAGATATTGATCGGTATGGTTTCAATGATGGTTGCCATATTACCCTCAACATAAACCTCATGTGTAGCTAAGGGATTAATAGGAAAAGACCTATCTCCAGTCATAGTCAAGGTGCATTTTCCGGCATCGATTCTGCTTAACTCTGGGAGGAAGTATGATCTGTGATGAAGATCATCCCAGGGTTTGTCCGGAATAGTCATTGATTCAATTACTACTTCGTTGGAGGGTAAGACTAAGTCTAACGAATCGGTGTCAGTGAGAGAACCTTGAGCCCAAATAGGCTCTAGAAGCGGATCTAACTCTTGTGCAGGAGTTGGATCTGTGTTGGTTGAAGCTTGCTGGACTAAAGAGTATGCTACTTCAGCTACTGACAAGGGAATGGACATGCCCGAGTGCCCCGTCCCATCCATCGTGGCCAATGGGGAAGGAAGTATCCACAGATTGTTAAAGTAAGTCATGCGAAACGACGAAACTTGGAAAATCTCAACCTTATGGTGGTCGGATATGAACTTGACATCGCCTTGAGGGGGTGGGTAATCGAAGGTACCCATCAAAGATAGGCACAAACCAACCCCTACGTTGACTACGTCTGGTTGAATATTATCAATCATCGGGACCGCGGACACCCCCAATGAAGGGTCAAGTCTGGAGAAAGACAATTGATCAATTGTCACAATCCGATCCTCGTGTGGAAATAATAAGACCCAAAAAACTATAGCAACCACTGCTTGCATGGCATAAGTCCAACTCCTTCCTAACAAGAGATTGTAGTCACGGGTCACGTCGACTACTTCTACCTCGACGCACATGGTCTTCCCTCCTAACTACACAAGGAAAGAGGGAATGATACCATGTGGTCGGAACGAATGATCATCGAAAGCAGTGAGAAGAGTAGGTGACGTAGACAAATCGGGTTGGCCAATGGCCTTCCATCATGCCAATGACATAACGCATGTCGAGGCACCCTGATCAACCACCGTGCAGAAAATATTTTGAGTAAAATTTTTCATGGGGTGAGCCACTACTATCTGAAACGCTACATGGTAAGGCAGAAGAGGTTTTAAGTGGGTTGTATCCAGCATGATGGTACCCAGATTACAAGTCTCGGTAGATCCTAAAGTGGTTAACAAAACTTTCCTCTGGGAAGGGCAGCTTTGGAGGACCTCCAAAGCGGACATCACACAAGGGGTTTGAGAAAAATATTCCACCACATAATACTTCTGGACGACCCTTGCGTTTGGGTTGTGAGAAGATTTTTTGAATGCACCTTTTTGGATGCATGTCATTGTTTCGCCCAAAGTCTTCTCAATCTATAGAGGAAGAGATGGGAGTTCGGCTTCTTTGCCCTTCTCAGAAGTGCTTGGTTTACTGTAGTCATGTGCTCTAGTCGATATAAAAGCATCACCCTTCATCATATATACATTCGTGGATGCGGGATTGTTCGAAGACGGAGAGGGTCCTTGACTGACCCCTTTCAGGCTTGTAGAGGCTTGGGATAGGTTTTGCCCATGCTGAAATGGATTGGTTAACACAGTAGGCTGTTGTTGTGTCACAAAATTTTGGGCCTCTGCAAGCCAAGGACATTGGTGGGTCGGGTGGTCTTCCACGCACAGGTTGCATGGATACCTCTCCTTCTGCTTCTCAGTGTTTCCCTTGCCAGCATTATTAGTGGGTTTCTTATCCCCCTTACCCTTCTTTCATTTCTTTTTCTTTCCTTCAGGCTGCTGGGTGGCCTTTGTATTTATCGATTTCACTATGTGTACATTTGACATTTTAGTAGGGGGAGCATCCAAAACAGTAGTTTGGCTGGCCGTTGTGTGTTTTATAGAAAATTGCTACAATTGCTTTGTCAATTGCTCAGCTGGATTTGTTTGTGCTGAACCAACAATACCATCGGCATGTGGTCCAACTCTCTGTCTGGTTTTATCAATTATTGAGCATGGCACATCTGGTAAGATCTTGTATAATAAACCGAACTGAGAATAGATTAGCTCAAGCTTTTGAGCTCTCATGATGGCGTCTTCTTCGGAAAATACTCCCGACATCAAGACGTCTTTGGATAACTGTGGGACCAAAGACTTAAGGAACCACTCGAGCAGGAATGCTAGTGGGACTGGCACCTTGATTAAACTCTTTCGGCGTCTCCATTCTCGGATGTGATCAGAGATATGGTCCACTTTTGTCTATGTGAAATTGGTTAGCAATTTTGTGCCAGCTTCATATCTCACAGGTAATTGGAAATGGTTTAGGAAAGCCATTGCCAATTTGCCGAAGGAAGAGTATATTGAGCGGTCTAGCTCAATGTACCATTTCGAGGCACTCCCAATGAGAGTACGTTGAAACAATCGCAACTGTATGTAGTCGTCTTTCAATGAGTTAGATGAGCACCAAAGATGGAAGGTAGTCACATGATCTCTTGGATCTTCGTTAGGATTGGCTTAGAACTTTGGTATGTCCGAAGGCAACTTTGTTGGCATAGGGGGCCAATGCAGATCGTGATAGATAGGGTCATTCAACAACCTTGTCAAGTATGGAAAATGCAAGGTTGCCAGGAAAGGTAGTTTGGGTTGTTGGTGATAACCTAGGAAAAAGGGACCTGGAGTTTGACTGGCACCAGGCTGCCAGGAAAATTTCGGCTGCTGGCCTGGGTTCTGGTAAAAACCATGGCCATGACCAGTGTACGGATTCTACGTGTGAGGAGACATCATCGATTGATTCCCAAAATAGGACGTAGATGGTTGGGAGTGCATTACATTCAGAGGACTTTGGGAAGGGTTGCCCCATGTCGATCCCGTGGGGATAGGCATAGTACCTTGTCTGGGGTTCCATTGATTGTGGAAATAATTTCCCCAGATCAACATTCTTGATGAGGGAATGGATCCCTGCCAAGAATTCCAAGGCCCTGATGCGGAAGAAGTTCCTGGGTTTGCCCCTTGTGCAGGAATAGTACCCTGCATAGGAAAGGTTGTCTAAAACCAGGATTGCCCCCAGTCGGGAAAGCAGCTGATGAGAAGGTGTTGTTACCAAACGCATCAAACAAAGAAAACGATGTTGAACCTACCGACATATTATGCGAAGGCGATCCTTCACACCCTACTCCAAATAAACTATGGTGTGCAGGTGGCCCAGTGGATTGCTGATGCATGTCACCGAGCGAAGGGGATGAAGGAGGTATATGACCTCCCCCGTAAAGGAAAGCATTAAAAGAAGCTAAATTTCCCCCCATGTGGCCTTGCAGAGGAGTGTTAGAGCTCCCTACCCCTAGACCTAAAGTCTGTGAAGTGCAGTAGGAAAGTACAGGATTTGTACCTGAGCTAGGCATCCCGTATGAGAACTGAGGGCCTGTCGCACTTGGTGTGAAAGGGGTTGTGGCCGCTGCCATAGATGGGATCGAACCACTGTGCGAGGTAGAGGCATTCGAGACCATGGTGGCTCGGACCAGTGACGGTGGGATAGGAGGTGGAAAATCTCTTGTGGTGACAACCGTAGCGGGAATTGAAGAATTCTTAGAAGGAGTGACAATATTTTTTTCCATTGTTGCGTGCGACACTGTCTAGAACTCGTAAGGGTGAATCGGTATGATTATGGGTGCCAAAAGATCAGTGGTTGGATTTTCAGGTGGACCAAGAGATTTCGCTCCAAATTCTAAAATGGTCGTTTCCTCCGGATATTGGTCGAGCATAATTTCTTGTGACCCGGTCGCTTCAAAATACCCTTGTTGGTCTAGCTTTCACCTTACTGGTGGTGGGGGTGGCTCCAGTGTAACTGATGATAGGCCCAGAAGCCTTCGTGACCAGCGAAGCTCGTGATCCTCCACTGTGTGAGAAGATCAAAGACACTCAAGGGCTTTCTATTCGTTCAAAAAACAACACACACTAAAAAAGTCCCTATAAGATAAAACAAGCAAACACTAAACTAATTGGAAGAACAATTACAACAACCAACACTGGAGAAACTTACCGGTGCAAGTGCAACTCAAACACGGAAGCACCCTCTGGGTATTCTCTACAAAGTGTGGCCCGATGTATGTCCTAGGTACCACGGTATACCCCCGCAATCACTTATGTATGTCTCTAGAAAGATAGGCAACTAGGTTGCCAGCATGCGAACAGTCACCAAGAGGGTACAGTCAAAAGTCAGGTATACCAAAATGAGCAGGGTATCGAGCCCGAAACCTATCAAGGGTATTGAAAGAAAGTGGTCTGGAAGACAACTAAGGACCTCGAACAGATTCGAGACCCCCGAAGCTTCGTGGAAAATGAAATCGACGGAATCCCAAGACAAGCCCTCTATATGTGTTCTCCACTACTATTGGTCCAGCTTTGGAGGGGTTATCTCCGCTACCTTTCCGCAGACGACCTCATGTTTATCCCCTGTGTTAGAGGGGGGTCTCAGATAACTTTCACGATACTGGACTTTGACACTCCCTAACTCAGACTCCAATGTTTGATTTTAATGGCCTTGAAGAGTTTCCTCTCCAACCTAATTCAAGGCCCTAACCCTAAACTAGTTGGTTGACCCTACAAACACAAAAAGTCTAATGAATTTTAGATTTAGCGTTAATTTTTATGGCTTGTCTTAAGTCAAAGGTTATGAAAGTGAAACTAGTGATGTTTGAAAGAGGAAAGAAAAATAAACAGAAAGCTAGAAACAAAAACCTTTACTTAACTCAACTCCTAAGAAACATTTCAAACTTAAATTTTTTTCTAAGATCTTTGAACAAAAAACTCAAAGAAGGATTTCACTCAACTACGATCTACTTATGGTTTAAGTAAATCGTCAAGAACATATGAAAGCAAAGACTTTTCCCTGGTTACTAGTGCAAAACAACACTTTTTAACCAAACAAAGAAATAAAATATATTTTTTTTATTTGAATGCTCACAAAGCAAAAAGGAAAAATATCAACAAGTCAAAACCAAGAAAACCTCTGGCCTAAGCGCAGGTCGCAAAGAGTCACTTTAAAAATCACACACAAGCAAATTAAAATTGGACTCTCACACTTGTCTAAAAACCCTATAAAAGAAAATTTTTGAGGAAAACTTCTAAATGAAAAAAAAAAGTTATTGCTACGATCAAACCTAAGTTACTGACCTCTATGACAAAGACCCAAAAACCTGAGAAGTATAACTCTTTTCAAAGGAAAGGATTATTGCCTCACCTTCAAAAAAAATTCTCTCCACAAGCACACTACTGACAGTTCAACAACAAGCGTATGCACATGAGCTGTGTAAATTTAGAGCATGTGTACACGCGTGCTGGCCTTATACAGACAACATGTATATCTGAAACTCTGAGACAAATGAAAATCCAAGCAAGCCATCCCAGGCAGAGACTACTGGTACTAAGAACCAGAATCTCTTGAAGACTTAGACACTTACTTTAACAGAAAAAAGAAAACAGTTCAAGGAAAAATTCATAGAACAAACCATTCCGAGGTGAAACCTAAGATATAGAATGCAAGCAAAAAAGATTAGAAAGAGTTCTAGAAAACCCCTGAGAAGGACTAATTCTGACAGGGAAGAGGATGACTGCCTCTTTAAAAGAAATTTCCTGGAATCATACACGCTACTGACACTTCCTCAGCTAGCGTGTACACGCGGGTTGTGAGAATGCAGGGCACCGGTACATGTGTGCAGACCTTATATAGGTCGCGTGTACCTCTATGGGTCTTGAAAAAAAAAATACAGTCAAGCAAAGAAAAAGAGATAACTGGTATGGAAGACCAGAATCTCTGTTTGCTCAGACTTTTGTAGAAACTTTAAAAACAGGAAATGAAACCAGTTCTTAAAACTACCCAAAAAATATTCCCAGAAACCCTAGATAATCCCCAGTATGGTCACCAATTTTGTTGTGAGTGGGAAATCCATCTACAGACTAGCACTTAGGGTTTAATTATGCATGCAGAAAAAACCTAAAGATTTCTACTTTCTACCGTCATCCCTGACCTAATCCCCATTATTCTTAAGCAAATACGTAGTTAAGAAGATCAAGTGAGCATACCTTATTTCGGGCGTTTGATATCGATCCTTCTTCATGCTTGATCACTTTTTGACTGCAGATCTCCTCCCAAGGCTGACCTGCATTCACACAAGACAAACAAAAAAACTCCACATCCATTTGATATATAGATTAATGGGTTAGAGATTCAATAAACAAGTATGAAATAAACCATGAAAACCTCATATGGTGGGACGGGAAAAGTACTTCTTTATTATTAACTTCAACAAATCAACTTACAATGATGAAGCCAACTACTGCTCCATGAACCTGGTCTTGGGATCCTCTTCAAATGTCCTCCAACTTCTTTTCTCTATCTTTCTCTTTGCACAAGAATGGCTAAAGGGTTGGGACAAAGGGAATGCGCAATCGGGTATAGTTTCTTTACTATGATTCTCCTCTTCCAAATGGGACCCCTAAACCTTATTTTATAGGCTAGAAGAAGCTAGGTATTTGGTCGAACCCTCGGCCATGCATGGATGGAAGTTTTAGTTAACTCAGCCAAAGTTGTGTGTTTCATCAACAACTTTCCTTTTTTCTTTCTTTTGTAGGTACACGTGGGTTGTCTTGGGTCAGCTAGCGTGTACACACGTGCAATAATGGAGCAGGGCATCTGGGCCTATATAAAAGGTGTTTTTAAGAAGAGTTTTTCAACAATGTTTTGGAAAAGAAGGAATCTGAGATGGCCTGATGTCAGGTAAGCATGTCTGGTGCAAATTAGGGTTATAACAACCCCCCCCTTTTCCTCTTCAAGAAGATACAATAATATAAGTCTTCTAACCCCTTTCGAATAACTGAAAAATGATTCGAAATTAAAAAATAAATCCCTCTATAAATGAACAGTTATCTCATGTAGGTATTGAGGTATAAATCCTCCCTAAGAGGTCATATTTCCACCCAAAAGATAACAACAGTTACCATCAATTTCAGAAACTTTCTACCATAGAAAATGGGCCAAACTGCTGAAAATTGGGGCTGCGGTTATGGTTTTGTATCTCTCAAATCATGACAGATCTGTATAAAATGAAAGATTATTTTTTGAATCTGTTTGTTCTCAAAAAAAAACTCTCTCAGTTCCCTAAGATCCCTTTCCATTTTCCCCAGATCTACATTTTACAAACATGTGTCAAAACAGGGAAATATGAGATCTAAATATTAGGGCTCAAAGATGGATTCAATTCTCCAAATTTGTGACACCTGTAGGAAAACTGAGAGAGGATATTTATCTTTTATGTGTTAGGCACAAAATACTCTGACCGTTTCTTAAAATGATACTCTAGTCACTCAGAATCGTCATTTGAAAATGATGAATCAACACAGTAAAAAGTGCCACATTTTTGAAAATGAACATCATATTTTGGGGGACTTTTGACTGCCTTCCCTAGCTCCAAATGAAATTATGAATACACCATTGGAAATCGTAGGATATGTATATGTCGATGAACTATTCGAACGCGGAAAAAAACCTTTCCATGACTAAGAAAATTGAGTTTTTCTAAGGCAGGTTTGTCACTGGAAAAAACCTGTGATTTCAGTGGCTAACAGGCTGAAAACAGGGGTATCTTAGCCACCGAAAGTCCTATATTTCGGAAGCTAATAGTGCGATTTCATAGTTTCCTAAGCCATTGAATGACTCAAAACCCTGATTTCGACTTTCGTGTTTCAGGGAAACGAAGCAATGGTCAAAATCTCTATGTCAGCCAAACCCCCGACTACCGAAAACCCAAAATGGTGACGTGGCATTTATGTAAAACCTTATTATAGCGATTTTATTGTCGTTTATTGCATTCTTTTCATGTCTCGTTGTGACTTGATTTCTGGGTGAAAACACATCTACACTTTTGGCAGCTAAGGGCATAGGAAACCTGAGATTTAAGCTACCTAAAGTCTACACTTTCGATAGCTAAACACTATAAATTTTTTCCTCCTAAGCTACCGAAAGCCAAAATTTCAATATTTGTTCCAACATAGTCTCCATCTAGGGATGGTTCTTTCTTGCAAAGGGCCAAGAATAGTAGACCAAGTGCTTTAATCCATTGGGCAACCTGAAACCATGCTTATCAAACACTAAACTCTGCCACTTTGCTTGCACATTTCCGAAAAAAAACCGCTTATGCATTCATTGGGCTATGGAGTCATAATGTCTTGAATCAAAACCATATAGGATGCCAAACTGAACTAGAAATGTACTCAAAACCACTGTTGTACTCTAATGCTCAAATTCAATATTATTTATATATATCACCTACTCTAACTATTGAAAAATTCCCACTTAATCAAATGATACAAAAATGGGAGTGAAGCCAATCCAAAAACTGTCTACTTATTTGAAATCTTCTCACACTTTCTTTGAGCAGGCTAAAAAAGGAAACTGACAACTTCAATCTGAAATGTTGTTGATCATAATTTTTCAAACTTTTCCTCGATTCCTGTGACAAAATATCGATGACAGAGCATTTTCCTCCATTAAATAAATCTAAAAGGTCAACAAAAGGATATTGGAAAAATATATGGTCCTAAGGTTTTAAAACATCGAGGACTACTCTACATTTTGATTTATAATGCTCAGGATCATTCTCAAAGAGAATATCTGAGCACTCTTCAAGATCTTCTACAATGGCATCTCCAAAATCATGGCACAATCTTGTCTGAAGACCATCATCCTTCCATGAAAAATCTATAACAAGTTGCTCTAAAGAAACAATGTAATAATCATCACTATACTCATCATATTTCGGTTCAGCAGATAACTCAGGAGGGTCATCTGTTAGACAAATGCTCGGGACATCAACCATGAGCTTTGATCCTTTCTCTGGCATGCTTTCTATCTCAGATTTACAGTCCTCCAAATTACATTCTAAAACATCCTTGAACATCGAACTTCCTTCAAGACTATTAAATGTGAAAACCCTATCCTCTTCATGAAACAAAACATGGCTTACCAGATGATTTCCTGGTTAGAAATCATCATCATAAATAGGTTCATTAACTTCCTGTAATGTTTCATCAAACACATGACTGTCATTATTTAAAATCAGATTTACATTTTCAGAAATGGAAGAAGTTTGACTCTCATATCCGAGACTATGTATACGCTGCAAATCTATGTAAGCAGGGGCTACAACATGACTATGCAAGAGCATATATATTTCTTCTTCAGTCAAAGGAGAAGGTGGTCTCTGTATTTTCTGGATAAAACAACAATCATTTTCTTTCTCTTCTGCAGGTTGACCGTGATGTTGAATATATTCTTCTTGAATATGATCACAAGTGCTATCATATCCTACTTCTTTATCAACCAACTCTTCTTCATACTGGTCATCTTCATCAACTTGAGAAATTTTTGATATTACTTCCTCCTCTTCAAGAGGATTTGTTTGATATTTTTGTCGTATGAATTCTATATTACAACAATCTTCAAAAAGGATTTCAGTTGAATATATCCTCTTACAATGTTGATGAAAAAGTGTGTGAAAATATTTCAATGAAGGAATACTGGAATGGGGTAAAGATTTATACCAGAGTCTAGCATCTCTTTCCAACGAAAACATAAACAGCTTCATGAGGACATCTTCATGATGTACATTTAATTCATCCACGAGCTTGTGGAATTCAAGCAAGTGTTGAGTAGGATTATCGTCCACATATCCTCCAAATTTAGGAAGGACAACTTCCCAAATTTTAATGTTTGGAACAGTGTTTGGAAAACCATAAACTTTTGTAAAGTCCTGAGGAGCAAACCTTGCAGCAATCCGAGCAATGAACGAATTCAACATTTTGAGACCAGTGGAGTCACCAATGAATCATGTAGAGTCTTCGAACCAAGGAGTCTCCAGGTGAATAATCATAGCCAATTGAATGCCTATCCCTTGTTCACCATCAAGGAATAGCTCTAAACTTTTGTCATATCCTAGGGAAGATAGCTTCAGTCCTCCATCCCCGACAACAATGCCATAAAATTTTGTTGCAAGAGTTGGTTCTAGGCTGTAATAGGGCCAATACTTAGCACATTTTAAATGGAATAAATTTTGTTGATTGATCAGTCATAGGAGGATTCTAGAACTAGGTCTAAAACATGCCTTTCACTCATTTATAGATCAGAAACAAAGAGGCATGACCTCATCTGCTAAATTCATTTCAAAATCATGAGGATGGATAAAAGATAGGGGATGAACAAAACTTAAAGAAAAAGGCATGTATCTAATTGTGATAAATTTGGTCTTCCTTTCAATAGAATAAATAACACCAAACTTCAAATATATGAACACAGGTCCTGTCTCACTCATAGCAAGATAGAGGAAAATATATGAACAAATAAAACTTGTAAATAAGGAAAAACACTTAAGATGTAGGTCTTGTTCTACTCACAACAAAACAGAGGAAAAAATTCACTTTAAGGAATACTTTAAATTAGCTACAACAGAAGTATCACTGAATTGTAACCATTATGAGATGAATTAATGAATGGAAGGAAGAAAGAGAAGTATTGAAAACTTTAGAAACAATAACACAAGGAGAAGATAGAATTAGACAGTGACAAGGTGTAGAATCTATTAGCATTCTGTTCTATATTTGCTGAAAATGAATGCATTAAAAACCCATCCTCCAAAAGGCTCTCGGGTTGTCCCCGCCCCCCCTTTTCCTCTTCAAGAAGATACAATAATATAAGTCTTCTAACCCCTTTCAAATAACTGAAAAATGATTCAAATTTCAAAAGAAATACCTCTATAAATGAATAGGTATATCATGTAGGTATTGAGGTCAAAATCCTCCCTAAGAGTTCGAATTTTCTCTCGAAAGATAACAACAGTTACCATCAATTTCAGAAACTTTTTGCCATAGAAAATGGACCAAACTGCTAAAAACTAGGGCTGCGGTTATGGTTTTGTATATCTTGAATCATGATAGTTGTGTACAAAATGAAAGATTCTTTTGTGCATTTGTTTGTTCTGAGAAAAAAACTCTCTCAGTTCCCTGAGATCCGTTTCCATTTGCCCCAGATCTGCATTTTACAAACATGTGTCAAAACAGGAAAATATGAGATCCAAAAATTAGGGCTCGGAGATGGATTCAATTCTCCAAATTTGTGACACCTGTAGGAAAACTGAGAGAGGATATTGATCTATTATGTGTTAGGCACAAAATCCTCTGACCGTTTCTCAAAATGATACTCCAGTCGCTCAGAATGGTTATTTGAAAATGATGACTCAGCACAGTAAAAAGTGCCACATTTATGAAAATGAACATCATATTTTGGGGGGCTTTTGACTACCTTCCCTAGCTCCAAATGAAATTATTAATACACCACTAAAAATATCAGGATATGTAGATGTCGATCGACTATTCGAACGCAAAAAATGCCCTTTCCACGGCTGATAAAATTGAGTTTTTCTAAGGCAGTTTTGTCACTGGAAAAAACCTGCGATTTCGGTGGCTAACAGACCAAAAATAGGGGTATCTTAGCCACCGAAAGTTGATAAATCATAAACAAGAACAACAAAAATTGATCAATCATAAACAAGAACAAAAACATGGCAGAAAAGGCATATTAGCCAACACTGGTTGTATTCATTCCAATGTTACATATTTATAGTACAATGGGTGATGCCACCTCATAGAGAGATTTTCTCTAGATCCTAAAATCATGCATGATGACTAGGCTAGGAAATCTTAACTAACTCATTAGTCATCACTTGAGGATATATTACTAATATCCTAAATGAATAATACAATTATAGGTGACAATTTAGACTTAGTGATTGGTAAAGGTAAGCCATAGGCTAACAATCCCCCCCTCAATCACAAGTCCGATCAATAATACCAGAAATTAAGCATAAACTGGTATCAATTCCAAGTCTTCATACTGAAACTCCTGAGCTAAGCCTCAACAAAGAACTGCCTGAAAAACTGCCAATCTGGATGTTGAATGGTTCATCTGAGATGAACTGGAAGAGAGCTGAGATATGGAAGTGAACAGCTACAATATCTGAACATTCCCTGATTGCTTGACAATTTGATCATTTTTCCAAGTATTTTAGCTAGAAGAATCCAATTCCTTCTGCTAATTGGTGAACATGTAGTATCACCACTCTACTATCAGTGTATCACTGAAAGTTCTCTATGAATCTGTGGTTTGGGATAACCACTGACCAATTGATACCATGTATCTGATGGTTTTTGGATAACCACTAACCAATCTTGACACTTTTAGGTGTCCAACAACATCCCAATGTATAATGTGTATGATTCAATTGCAATTCATTGAACCATAATCCTATCAAAGTCTTCCATCTCTGGAAAATATCACAATGTAATCATGTGAGCTAGAATGCATGCAAATTGTTTACTTAATGTAAACTCTAATCTGATGAGAGCGAACCAAGAGAAGTGAATGCCTAACAACTCAATCAAATGCCAAGCTGCAATGCAGAAGGATCCTCTTGTCCTTTGCTAGGTCGAATGACCATCTATGTGAACCAAATGTTCATATAATTTCTCTCAAAATCAAAATCTATATGATTCAACTTAAACTTATTGAACCATAATTCTGCCAAAGCCCGTCATCTACAGACCACTGTTGCCCATTTGGAAAATTTCATGCCCATCTGGCATACTTGATGTTTGTTGTTGTCGAAACTTTTTGTCTGACAACCATCTTCATCATCAATTCCCCCCTTTGTCATCTGAAAGGAGAGACCACAAGTGGTTTCATGAACCATCTTCACTGGAATTTTGAACTCCCCCCCTTAAGGTGCATGAGAGTTTCATCATTGTACTCCCCCCTTCTATGCTCAAGAGAGTACCATTATTGTTCCATTTGAGTACAACACAAAGTGGGCATACAGAAAAAACCACATGTTATCTCATCCCGTGAGGGCCATGCTCGAAAGCTACGCCATAAGGGGACCACTTATGTGAGGTATAAAAATGTTATGTTCTACAAGATTGGTCTTTACTCGAGATTGAATTCTTCAGTAAGACTTATATAATCTCTTGGTTGTTGATGACCACCATCAAGGATCAATCCACTCATAGTGAATCTTCAATCTTGCAGGTTTCTTCAGTGTTGAACATCTGTCTGAAGAATGGTTATGCTTTCCACAATGCTGGCAAGGATGGAGATCAAAACAATGATTCTCCTTGTGACCAACTCGATTACAATGTTGGCACATATCATTCTGATGCTGAACTTGAACAGGTGAAGTTGAAGCTTCTTTAAGGAAGCCAGGACTTTGGAACTTGATTGGTTTGGAATAATCGACAATATGAAAGGTAACTTCCTTGTCATATCCAAGTCCTGTTCTATTCTTGTTGTAGATGATTTCTTCCCAAGGTCTGATGATGGGCTTGGAAAGAGTATTATGAACCGGTTTCTTTGAAATCTATGGAAGCGGATTTACTGCATGTTGATGCATCATTGAAAACTTTTATTCATTAAACTCAAAAGAAAACTCTTGAAAAGTAGGTTCAAGAATAACATCGTCTTTGTCTGCATCTGAAGTTGTCTTGTTGAGTTGCTCCTTTACTGACTGTTGATCAAAAAATTCATCATCAACATCATCATAAAGAGGATTGTGATGAACAAAAACTAGTTCAGAACACTTCACTGGCAGTTGATTTTTGAGATCAGTCAACTCATCATTCAATAGTTGGGATAGAGATTGAAGAAGTCTAACTTTAGCTTGTGTCACTTGCAAACAAGTTAGCACTGATTGAAGAATTGTTTTTTTCAGTATTACTGTGTTGTCTTCAATGGTGTTTATTAGAGTGTTCAGTAACTTTAATAATTCAAGATTTCGAGTCATTTTCAAAACACTAAATGAGGTCTCCTTTTGTATGTAGATCCTGATTACAATTTGACTCGACAGAAGAAGGTTTATCTGCAACTCCCTCACTTGAATCGCTCGCTTGGAATTCACGCTCGCTTTCTATTCATGCTCACGTGAACTTGCCTTGCTTGAACTTGCTTCCAAGAAGTTGAGGATGTCGGTTACCACCGAAAATGCATCCCAAAGTAGTGATGTTTACAATGATTTGAGTTAAAGTACTCAACCTTGTCAATTTCGACTCAAAATTACAATGAATCTTGCGTGTCGGGCTCAACCGAGAATGCACCCAATTACAAATTCAACTTCACTTGATTTATAAACACAAGTAAACTTACCAAATGACTATTTGCAAGTTACAATAAATCATGATTCTTTAAGTTGAATTAATCTTCAAATTTGAATGTGTTTTTGGAGCTTTAGAGTCCAATCCACCTTTGATGTGTTGCACCTTTCATTAATGAGTTGCACCTTTCATTAATTGCTTGATTGGCATGAATTTGTGCTTGTATGTTGCGTTAAATGATGAATTGAAAGTATGATTATGTCAACACTAGACATAATGACATAAAGATTCCATGAAAATCTTACCATCACACACAACACAAAGTGTACCTAAGATCCCCTTATTCAATTTCGAGCGGATCTAGGACACAGAGAAAAAGACTTCAATTTTATTATGAGTATCGCTCTTACAATAACCGTGTTCAAATACATTTTGAAACTTTCTTGAGATCACAATGGTGTATGAATTACAAGCCTTCTTCTGGAAAACACCTATACCAAGCTAAACACACTCAAACATTTACCATAGTCCTTTCATAAGACTTCCCATCGCTTACATTGTGATCAACCATAGCCCAATTTGTTGTATGCCTTAATCATCACATCTCATTGCCAAACCTTCAATTAGACTTTTGACCACTTATACCAAACCTTAGTTTGAACAACTTTGACTTTCACCATGGAAACAAGGTTCAAGTATTTTACTTTCTCACATACACTGATTAGCTAGCAACTTTGACACTGTTTCTCTTTTTTCATGAAAAGTCTCCAAACTCCCTTTAAAAATATTATAAATCCACTTATAACTTCAATTCTCAATGTCAGTGCTCTACCAACATTAGGTGCCCTTAAGCTTCCATGCTTGAACATTTCACAATACCTCATGTTGCATTCACCATATGCAAACCATGCACACCCAAATATATATAATATAATTCATCAGTACTCATTCTCTCCTTCCACTAATCATCTCTCATGAACTAAGAATTAACATTTAAACTCCCTTCTTTCTCATGAGCGACTTCCATATAAATAATTATTTAACAAAAGCACTCAAAACAAATTCCAACACAAAAATGGATCTGTGCCCTTCACTTTGGCAAATGACGTTTGTCCTTTCTTTACTTCATAAAAAGAAACATGTTTTTCCATTAAAAAAATGACTTACCATATATCAACTCCAAGATAAATTGACTCCGATCAGTTGAGCTTCTTTCCACAGTATTTGACACGTTGATATCAGATATTTCTTTCCATTATTTGAATCTCGACCAAACCACAACAAGAACTCGAATCAGTGGCTAAAAAAAAGGGTGAAGACAATGTAGGTAGTCAAGTTTAATTCATCAATAATAACTAGTGAAATTCATCAACAATAACTAGCGTTAGTTGCCTCATTTAATCATTGCCTACAAGATCCTTTTGCTATCAAATTGTTCAGGAAAAAATGTGTTGGCTCAGTAATTCTGAATCTGGCAAAGCCGTCTTGTTTCTGGACTCGATAGTTATGGATCTGGTGAATCCACTTTGAACGAGGGTTTGCACAAATGTGGAAGATAACAGATCATATCACATCACATATCCATAATGGAAATGGCAATGGCGATCTACTGTATGGAAATACAGATAGGTGAGGCAAGCTACGCCTAGAGGTTGCCTAAGCAAAGCCAGCCATCATGCAGATCGGGGCGTCATTTGGAGCAACAGTTGAGAAAAGGCAGCATCAATCTCCTCCATGCAAAGGGAATAGAGCCTCCCCTTCCTTTTATGGGAGAAACAACCTTCACAACCTTCACGCGCGCCTCGAATGATGGCTTTCACAACACTCTTGCATCAACATCGATACCATGAGCACTCAAATCCACTCTCAATTCGCGCAACCTCTCGCCACGCAATGCTGGAAACGATTTCTCACAGCCATCTGCCTCCCTTTCATCTCAGACAGCGAGAGGATCCTCCACGATCGGCGCACCATAGTGATCTTCCTCTTTAAGATCTTCCCTCTCCTTCTCAGCGCACCAACAATGACAATGAAATAAGATTATGTGACTAGGTTCAATTCTTGTGGCAGAGTCATCAAGCGCCACAACTTCCACAAAGATCTATCCACCTGTTGAGAGACGCTGGAAAAGGAGAACTAATACCATATTTAGGCTCTGAAATTGCTGAGATCCAGACATGAAATCGCTGACTAATGGACTGCTAAATGAATTTCATGGAGTCCTTTGTTTTTCTTACTGAGCAGCGTGAGGAGGATCCTGGAAAATTCTTCATAAATGTAAGAAGATGGAGTGACTCTTGAGGAACTGTGTTAAATCCATAACACGTAGCAACTGGAGCCACCGATATCCACCAGTCTTGAGAGAGAAATTCACACTCGCACTCGCACTGTAATCGATCAATGAAATCGCCCGAACTTGCAAAGGTGAAAGGCGAGTTTACACAACAAAGAAAGCGCCTCATGAAATATTGTTTGAAGCTCCGCCACTTGTAGATCAGGCTTTGGAATGAAAGATATTTGCAACATTTAATATCAGTTCAAAAATACCCACCAAAATTGCGCAGAAGAGGCACTATCAAGGATTCGATTTGCATCATGAGATCCAACCATACAAAAAATACAGATCAGAAATATAGATCCGAGTACAAGCGAGTCTTATTGCTTCTTGTGTTGTTGAAATGTCGTTGATCCCTGTGTATGAAACACTACTAACATGCACAACCAAAGTCTGATTTCATGGATGAGGTATAGACTATTCCAGATCTAGAGATTTGATCTTACAAAAACATACCAAGAGTTATGAATTGGATCGATCGCTGGATAGATAGATAGATGGAGTGTGAGGATTTTCTGGAAAGCAAGATCAATCAACCATTGATCGATGTGATCTCTGAGTTTTCCAACAGTTGTGACCCTGATACAAATATTTCATGGTTTCTTTTCATTCTTTGGCCGAATCTACTCCATCATTTAGCCACTATTCTGAAAGATCTTGTTATGCATCACATGTGCAAATTGCAACAATACCCACTAACTCTACAATATTTCAACTTAACAAAGGCACATTGCAACGTAAATCAATAAAAGATTTAAAAGAAATATGACCTTGTCTTGCTGCGACATCATGGATTTGCATGCTCCTCTTTCGCTAGATGCTCTTGCTGCACTTCACCTCTCTTCATGTACCTCACCTCTCTTGTTGTACCTCACCTCTCATGGAAAACTACCATGGAGAAGTTATCAGGCCTTTAAGATCATAAGAGCTCTAATACCAATTGATAAATCATAAACAACAACAACATGGCAGAAAAGTCATATTAGCCAACACTTGTTGTATTCACTCCAATGTTACATATTTATAGTACAATGGGTGATGCCACCTCATAGACAGATTTTCTCTAGATCCTAAATCATGCATGATGACTAGGCAAGGAAATCTTAAATAACTCATTAGTCATCACTTGAGGATATATTACTAATATCCTAAATGAATAATACAAATATAGGTGACAATTTAGACTTAGTGATTGGTAAAGGTAAGCCATAGGCTAACAAACGTCTTGGATTTCGGCAACTAATAGTGCGATTTCAGAGCATCGTAAGCCATCGAATGTCCCAAAACTCCGATTTTGGGTTTCAGGTTTCGGGGAAATGGAGCAATGGTCAAAATCTCTATGTCATCCAAACCCTCGACTAACGAAAACCGGAAATGGTGATGTGGCATTTATGTAAAACCTTATTATAGCGATTTTATTGTCCTTTATTGCATTCTTTTCATGCCTCCTTGTGACTTGATTTCTGGGTGAAAAGACATCTACACTTTTGGAAGCTAAGGGCATATGAAACCTAAGATTTAAGCTACCGAAAGTCTACACTTTCGGTAGCTAAACACTATAAATTTTTTTCCTCCTAAGCTACCAAAAGCCAAAATTTCAATATTTGTTCCAACATAGGCTCCATCTAGGGATGGTTCTTTCTTGCAAAGTGCCAAGAACATTAGACCAAGTGCCTTCATCCATTGGGAAACCTGAAATCATCCTTATCAAACATTGAACTCTGCCACTTTGCTTGCACCTTTCCAAAAAAAAAACCACTTATGCATTCATTGGGTTATGGAGTCATAATGTCTTAAATCAAAACCATATAGGATGCCAAACTGAACTAAAAATTTACTCAAAACCACTGTTGTACTCTTATGCTCAAATTCAAGCTTATTTATCTACATCACCTACTCTAACTACTAAAAAAATTCCCACTGAATCGAATGATACAAAAATGGGAGTGAATGATGCAGGAGCATCTCTCCATGCAGCCAACAGCCACGTCAGCGCACACTCATTTAGGGCTGAAAGGGAGGCGCAACCTCATTTTGAATTTGAATTGAATGTAATTTAATGTGCTTAGGCTGTTGAGCCAGGAAATCCATGCCTTTGCGCAGGCATTAGATAGGATCGGCCTTTATTGTAGATTGGCTGAGATCTAGGTCCGATTCTGGACTAGACAACCCCATTCATTGTAATTG
>ML788380.1:295089-316045 GCA_009831015.1 Picea engelmannii
ACAATAATATACTGAAAAATGATTCGAATTACAAAATAAATCCCTCTATAAATGAATAGGTATCTCATGTAGGTATTGAGGTTGAAATCCTCCCTAAGAGGTCGAATTTTGTCCTGAAAGATAACAACAGTTACCATCAATTTCAGAAACTTTCTGCCATAGAAAATGGGCCAAATTGATGAAAACATGGGCTACAGTTATGGTTATGTACCTCTCGAATCGTCTCATCTTTGTATAAACTGAAAGAGACTTTTGTGCATCTATTTGTTCTGAGCAAAAAACTCTCTCAGTTCCCTGAGATCCATTTCCATTTGCCCCAGATCTGCATTTTACAAACATGTGTCAAAAAAGGAAAATATGAGATCCGAAAATTAGGGCTTAGAGATGGATTCGATTCTACAAATATGTGACACCTGTAGGAAAAATGATAGAGGCTATTGATATCTGATTTATCAGGCACAAAATTGTCTGAGCGTTTCCCAAAATGATACTCCAGTCACTCAGAATCGTCATTTGAAAATGATGACTTAGAACAGTAAAAAACCACTTTTGGCTGCCTTCCCAAGCTCCAAATTAAATTCTGAATACACCAATGGATATATTATTATCTATAGATGTCGATCAACTATTCGATCGTGGAAAAAGACCTCTCCATGACTGAGAAAATTGAGTTTTTCTAAGGCAGTTTTGTCACTGGAAAAAACCTACGATTTCAGTGGCTAACTGGCTGAAAATAGGGGTATCTTAGCCACCGAAAGTCCCAGATTTCGATAGCTAACAGTGCTATTTCAGATCCGTAAGCCACCGATAGTCCTGAAACCCCGATTTCGGCTTTCGGGTTTTGGGGAAACGAAGCAATGGTCAAAATCTCTTTGTCGACCAAACCGTCGACTACCGAAAACCCTAAATGGTGACGTGGCATTTATGTAAAACCTTATTATAACGATTTTATTATTGTTTATTTCATTCTTTTCATGCCTCCTCGTGACTTGATTTCTGGGTGAAAACACATCTACACTTTCGGTATCTAAGGTCATATGAAACCTGAGATTTAAGATACCGAAATTCTATACTTTCGGTAGCTAAACACTATAAATTTTTTTCTCCTAAGCTACCGAAAGATAGAATTTCAATATTTGTTCCAACATGGTCCATGATTCCTACCTCTCCATGGAACTTTGGTTTACAGAGTTTTTCCCAAGATATTAAGGCCCATTTTTTTTCTTTTGTTTCACCTCCCCAGAGAAAGGATCTTTGAAGAGTCCTGATATTTTTCAATATTCCTTTTAGAGATACCAAGATGGATAATAGATATAGGGGCATGGAGCTAAGGACTGATTTTATGAGAAGAATTCTTCCAGGAAGAGTCGGGAATCTATGAGTCCAGTTCGTCATCTTTGTTTCTATTTTTTCCAAAATCTCTTTCCATGAAGTATTACGGATGGCCTTGTCGAGAAGAAGGGCTCCCAAATATTTGGGGGAGAGACTGGATTTTTGGAACCCAATAATCCTGGCTATATGTTTTTAGACAAGAATATAAGTGTTAAATAAAAAAAATTGAGATTTAGAAAGGTTAATGACTCTACCTAAGGCTTCTTTATAGATTTCCAGCACGCGTTTGATAGTTTTGGCGTCTTTGACAGTAGGGACCCCCATGAGCAAGTTGTCGTCAATGAACTAGATATGGGTCATGGGATCTAACTCTTCTTCTAGTCTTATCCCTTGAAGTTTTTTCTTCATCGCCTCCTTTTGGATCAAATTTGTCAGGCCTTCCACTAGGACAATATAGAGATATGGGGAGAGGGTATCACCTTGATGAATACCCTACATTGTTTTTCTATTAGAATTTAGAAGAATACTTAGGAGACCAACCCAAGAATCCAACATAATTAGTCCTCTGCAAAGTCGAAAGCCTCAAGCATTTTCCTCAGGAAGTGCCAACTTATTTGATCATAATCCTTTGACATGTCTAATTTAATGAAAATTCCTTCTTTTATTGATTTCTTCATGGAGTAGATTGCTTCATGGGAAATTACAATCCCACCAAGAATTTGTCTCCCTTGTATGAAACTCGTTTGTTCCTTGGAAATAATATTTTTTAACAAGGGTTTGAGTGTATTTGCCACCATCTTGGAGAGAATTTTATAGAAAATATTGCAAAGCATGATTGGTCTAAACTTTTATGTTGTATTTGCCTCTTTTTCCTTTGGGATTAGGGCTAAAAAGGTGGCATTGAAATATTTGAGCATGGAGCTTGAAGTTCGTGATTCTTCCACAACTTCCCAGATGTATTTTTCAATGATTTTCCAACACTTCCTAAAGAACTTAGAAGTGAAGCCATATGGGCTCGGGGACTTCCCTGTTTTCATTTCCATGACTATTCTTTCTACTTCCTTCAAGGAGGTCGAACCCATCAAAAATCTATTTTGGTTTGTGGTGATAAGCTTTGGGATATGCATAGTAATCTTTTGGATAACCTTTGTCTTATCCTGATCTAGATTTGTGAGAAGCATTTTAAAATGACTGACTAATTCCTTTTCTATGTCTTTAGTAGAGTCGGTTTTTTCACTTGAGCTTTTAATAATATTTAAAATCCTGTTTTGATTTCTTCTTTGAAGCACAAAGTTATGGAAAAATATTTGCATTTCGATCTACTTCCTTCAGCCATCAGAATCTAGATTTTTGTTTCTAAAGGACTTCTTCCTGAAGTTCTCGCTTGTTCAACTCCATTCTAATTTGATATTCCCTTTCATTTATCTCCATTGTTGTAGTCCCTTATGATCCTTATCATTCAATTGTCTCTGTTTATGTCTCTAATCGATTCTTTTCCTCAGAGATATTTCTAGACACTTCCTTATTCCATTTCTTAAGTTGGATTTTGATGTGTTTTAGCCTTTTTTGGAATTGGTACATTTTTGTGCCATATAGGTTTAGCTGATCTCCCCACCAGGTTTCAATGTTTTGCATAAAATCTTGGTGATCCATCCATATTTTTTCAAACGAAAGGGTTGGGGGCGTGGCACTAAATTTTCCTCCCAAGTGAGATTGATCAACCATTGGTCTAATCCATAGAAAGGGAGGATTTCAGTTACTATGACTTGTTGTTCTTGGAATAGGGATTCCAAAGTGCTATGTTATTTTCCAATCTTCTCTTGTTAGTCCAAGTGAAAGGGCCATTGTTGTTATGAATATCTATGAGCCTATTGTTATTTATCCAATATCGGAAAGAGTCTCTCTCTCCCTCGAGGCATCTTGCTCCACCCTTTTTTTCCTATAGGGTTTTGATCATGTTAAATTCACACCCTAGAACCAGTGTTTCCCACTGAAGGTGTTCCTGAAGTGGTTTAGGGCTTCCAGAAACACTCTTTTGAAAGGGGGAATTTGACGACCGTAGGAATTTGAGATATATCCTTGGGACTGAGATAATATCCCCTTAAAGCTCATAGTGAGGATTCTTGGGGAGAGGACAGACATGTCCAATTTCCATTTTGATGGCCCCCAGAGAATTTTTAAGCCACCTAAAGCCCCGTTAGAATCTACGGCTTCTACCTCACAACTTTTCCAAAAAAAAATTGTGATCTTTCCCATTATTTCTCTATCACACTTTGTTTCTTGAATCAACACTATCTTTGTCTTCTCTTGAGTTATCATTTTTTTCATCATTATGTATTTGGATGGGGCATTTAGATCACACACATTCCATGATATTAGCTTCATAATCACTTCTGTTGGTTTTTGAAATACCTTTCCGAGAGGCCAACTACTTGTCTAGAATCCACAAGGTGGGCGCATGTTTCTTCTATCACATGACTATATGGTTTTATTCCCCTTATTTTTTCCTCATTGGTTGATTTCTTGAGGAGATTCAGGGGTTTGGTTTTAAATCCAAAACCACCTTAGGAGATAGCTAATATCCCCAAGCCTAAATCCATCCCCCTGGAATCCCGAGTCATCTCCTATGAACACAACATATGAGCTGGGTGTTCAACATTTATTTTCGGTTCTCCAGGATCTTGCTTTCAGAGATTTGGTTGTTTTTCAATATGTTCCATATCTATCTCATATCCAACTGCCTCTTCAGTAATTATGGTTTGGTTTTCCTGAGTATGTCTTTCCATTTCACTTTCACCTGGTTCTAGATGTGTTGCTTTTTGACATGGTATTTCTTCTATTTTTGCCCCTATTACCTTTTGTGGATATGAGATTGTAGTAGTATTCTTTTGTATGGTTTGTTTCTTCTTCTGTTCTTCTTTGGCGTGGTATTCACTCTCGGGGAAGATCTCCACCAAGACTTGGAGTTTATTTTTTTCTGGACCACCCTCCTTGATTGTTTGGGTTCCCTTCCTTCTTTCTCCCGTGCGCTTACCCTGGATTTTTGTAAATCCTTCAGTGTCTATGCCCTCTAGTTTCTTTGCATCAGTTTGTTTGATGTTCAGCCAGAAGTCGTGATATAAGTGTCCATGGGTGTGGAATTTCCTACATCTGACCATTCATTGTCCTGATAGGATATTGTTGATGCATCGAGGAGAGATCCTACTACATTCATATAGACACAGATCCATGCATGGGAGGTGTATTTGGCCTCTTTTGTGATCTCTGATATTTCGATGAAAGATCCCATGGTATTCCCTATGCCTTCCACTATTTCCATCTCCCATATTTTTTTCAATAAAGAATAAAGTCTAACCCAGACCGGAGATGTCGTAAAATCCTCTTTCTCTGGGGCATACCTCTTTGTCAAGTCTCAAAGGTGGAGACCGAATGAGTTAAAGAAATAAGGCCCTTCATCAAATACCTTGTTTTTGTCTGCGGGATTGGCAAAGATGGTTGTAAAGAAGCCTTTAGACCCTAGCACTTTCCCTTTAGGTGAGGTCACTTCATACCTGGGAGTTTTCTATGTGCATGCCAGTAGTTCACCTTTCCGTCCTTGCCTACGCCCCCCATTTCAATATCTTCTTGCCGCTGTTGGGCTTTCCCATCACCGCGTCCTTAAATCTTGTCTGAATTTGTTGGCTTTGCTGGCTTTTGTCTGGGGATTTCCCCAAGGACTCTGGCAACCCTGGTGCTCCCACCCCTTTCACCTCCATTTTTGAGCCAAACCCTGAACCCTAGCCTACTTCACTGCTCTAACCTATCTCACTCTCTGTTGCTCCGCGGGTTCCTTTTTAACCTAATCTTCAACATACATCCATGTTAACCAACATAAACCGACGTCAAAACTTTGTTATCCTGCCACAAGACTTATTATGTCAAGTACTGCGCTAATTTTAGATTAACAACTCTGAAACATTTATGATCCCACCACAGGGAAATACAATATATTCCAAAATATATATATATATCAAAGAGCGTCCATATTTGCAGTTGAAATTCTCAACTTCCAAAGCTATATATGATAACCCAACAAAAAGCTACTTCAAAAGCATTCACATGCAATGCACCACCAATCAATAAATATCTATCTCAAAATATAGAATTCTATGTCTTCTCAAGAACTGGATGCTGGAATAAGCTAGAACAATATAGAATTCAAACAAACTCATAAACTTGGAAATGCAAAAAAAAATGAAATTTATTATATTCAAAAATATAAGTCTACATTGCCTCAACTTCCCATTATACTTTAACAAGATCCCCTCCTCATCTATATATCCATATGTAAATATACTCTTAATCCATTCAAACAGAAATGATTATAACATGATTTAAGTGTCTACTAACAAATATACCATACTATGACATTTTTTGATTAGAAACTATTGAGTCCATCATGGATTTTAACAAACTAGTAACCACAATCATAATGGTCTTCATTACCATGAATACAGGAAGTATCAATTCAATGGTTTTTTAATGCTGGATTATCATTTTTTTGCTTGAGTTTGCATATGTTGTGCTAGGTTATGAATTCAAAACATCGTGTATTAACTTTATAAATGACTATTTGATTGGTCATCGTTTGGTAATGAATTTGTACCATCTCTTATAACTTGTTGTTCAATTAGTGGTTCCATAGAATCTTTATCATATACCCATGTGATTTCATTGTTGGTGGTCCCATAACATATTCCATAGTAGACCTGTTGACATCTACAAATTTCCTTTAAAACTCTTATATTAATACACCATTAATTTTTCAAACAAAATAAAACTTTAGATAACATATAACTTCTTTTAAATTCGAAAAAAAAAAATGAAAAATCCTAAAAATGCCTCTTGATTACCTTATCACATTCATTGTAATGGGAAGTGGCAGAGAATATCATGGATAGAAGGATAAGTAAGTAGCGAAAAAAGATAGTCATAGACATGCTAAAAGTGGGACTTATCATCTCCCCTAACTCGATTTTGTTGCACACCCCTTATCTAATTAGCTTCCATTATTTTGATTTTAGAAGGATTGCATGGACATTCCTCCAATTGAACTCTCAATTTAACTCATAATAACCATGTTGACTCTCAATAGCTTCCAAACTAGAAACCTCCTTATGCTCATTCGACTTCTCATCAATTTTATAATTATGCTCATTCGACTTCTCATCAATTTTATAATCGGATGTGAAACACCATAAAAATGGGTGGTGCAATCCGTTGTTAATGTACTGACTTCTCATCAATTTTATGATTATGCTCATTCAACTTCTCATCAATTTTATAATCGAATTTGGAACACCATAAAAATGGGTGGTGCAATCCGTTGTTAATGTGCATCGAGTAGGGATTCAATTCCACTCAATTTTATTGTTTCCTGATAATGACATGAAAATCCATTGATTGCAGTACATCTTAGTTGTTCTCATAGACTCCTTGAAAAATTATTGATGATAATTGTAGGAAGAGGGTATCTCCATTGAACAACTGAAATAACAGTAATTCTACAAGACTGAAATGATCCCATTCTTTTTTCCATTCTACTTAATTAATAACAAATGAAGACAATGTACTTTCGTCAATACAAAAGAGGATTTGGAGGATGTAGGAAACTTGTAATAGATAATAATAATAATAATAAATATAGTAAATGGAAAAATATGGCACGAATTGGTGTTGATTAAGTTATCAATTTTCCAATTTGAGATGTATAAACAATGTTAACTTAATTCATGCAAAACTAGATAAGCAAAAGGAAACAATAAGTTACACAATACATATGTTTGAGCACAATTCCAAGAGAATTCAAAACCTCGTATTAAAAACAATCATGATATTACCTAAACTTAAGTATACCAAATTGTAGTCTAGTATGTTGTATTTTCCTTGTATTAAAAACAAACATGATATTACCTAAACTTGCCTATACCAAATTGTAGTCTAATGTGTGTTTTGTGTTGTATTTGAACAAATGAAGAGAATCCTTGAATTGATCAAACATGCTAAATAGTTGATATAGTAACCATGGAGGTTCATCAGCTACTAAGATAATCAATGTATGATTGATAATCTACCGCAACAAAATTTTCTTCTAACCAATAGACGTGTTTTTATAGAAAGGCTAAATAAGAACCACAAATGGAAACATTGTTATATAACCGGAAAATTAAAAGATGCATGTAAATGATAGGAGGAAAATGTACATTTTCAACTAAGATATGAATGTTACAAACTAAAATAAGTTTATTGAGAAAACCAGAAAAGCCTTCAAACTCAAAAATAAAGTTTTGTAACAAAAATTATTAAAATTGAAATAAGGCTTTGAAACATTTTTAAATAAGAGTTGTAATGCATAATCTGCAAGGGAATTTTATGATAAGGCCATATTACTTTAGATTCTTCCTTCTAGTGTGTTCTTTTAAGATAAACCATACCTAAGTAAGTCTAGAAGGAGGTTTTCATGGACAGTTTTTTTTTCTTCCAAGAAATACTAGTGATATATTGGTTTTTTAGTATTACTAGGTTTAATAGTGTGCTTAGGATAGGTTTTTTACACTATGTTTAATCTCTCTTTATTTTCGATTAAATAAATAGGATAGTTTTCTAGCTTAGTAGTGTAAGTGGGCTAAGTTAATTTATTTTTAGGATTAGGAGTGGGATAAGTAGGAAATTACTTTGAACGTATTGTTTTAGGGAAATTGGACCTCTTTTTGTGATGGAAATTGTTGGATATATGTTGGGGCATGTTATTAAATGGAGACCCCCTATTGTCAATGTTGGTTTTGGTGTTGCTAGGGTTTCCATGGCATAGGTGAATACCTAATGTGGGGGGACATTGAGTGTTGTCACACAAAAAGTATAAAATTGATATGTTTTGGTACCATACCTGGTGGTTGAGGTTTCCATAGTCAATTTTGAGCGAGCAAAAAAAAGAAAAAATTTCCCTTCATTGGCCCATTGCTAGACTACTTTTAACTCAGGTAATGAAAGATATCTTTTGGTCTAACAATTCTAGACAAGTTTTAGTTTTTCAATGGGAAATTCCTTAGACAATGCTTCTTCTCACACCGAAATAAAAAAGTGGTTGGCAAGGCTATCGTTGATTCATCATATTTATTTATTTATTTATGTACAGTGTGTCCAACTAAGAAATCAAAGAGCTAAAGATACCAATTTTAGAATACTTCAAGATATTTTCATATTTTCAACTTCAATATGGGTAGCTCCACTCCTTATAGATTTTGTAACTTGGAATAAGATATGTCAAGGGATTTTTCCATATTTTGTGGTGCCCCTAAAATAGCATTTTAGGGGTTCACAAATGTCATCATAACTCATATGAAAAGCATCACCATCTCCCATGATACTTAATACATCAATATAGTCATTTCTAATATTTTAGGGGTTCACAAATGTCCATATCTCAGATGAGAAGCATCACCATCTCCCATGATACTTAATACATCAATATAGGCATCTCTAATTCCTCTCAAGAGAATAATTTTTAATGTTTCTGGTTTTTTTTTGTTGTTTTGATCTCTATAAATTGTAATTTTTTTTTGTTGTTTTGATTTCTATAAATTGTACGAGAGTGTCTCAACATAATTCTCCAAGATTTCATCTTCTTTTTCTATTATCATGAAAATCTATTCTCGAAGATCTCTCTGTCCTTGCGATAGTGTTTAGTGTTTATATTTCTTTGAAAAAGTTTTTCGCATCTCCTCCCATGTCTTCATGGTATTTCCACCGATAATTTTTAATGTCTCTAGATCCTTTTTTTGGTTGTTGTTTTGATTCTATAAATTGTACGAGAGTCTCTCAACATAATGTTCCAAGATTTCATCAACTTTTTCTATTATCATGAAAATCTATTTTCGAAGATCTCTGTCCTTGCGATAGTGTTTAGTGTTATATTTCTTTGAAAAAGATTTTCGCATCTCCTCCCATGTCTTCATGGTATTTCAACCGAGACCCATGGTATTTTCATCTTTGAGGGTGGTTGGAAATAACATAACTTCTAGGAATCGGAATAATGATAATAAATTCAACATAGGACATCAAAATCTAAAATAAAAGCATCATGTCTTCGATACAAAGGCCACGAAAATTCGGTAGACAAGACAATGGAGTATTCTTCAATATAATCATAAATTCAACATAGGACATCAAAATCTAAAAGAAAATCATCCATGTCTTGGATACCAAGGCCATGAAAATTCGGTAGACAAGACAATGGATTATTCTTCAATTCCTTAACATCGCCAATCTCTCGAATATGAAATTCAAAATTAATAGGTTCTTGTTTGTCCAAGGATGCTCTTTTCGCTTCATCTACCATGTCGTCTAAGGGATTAAAATTCTAGAACTAGCACAGCTACAAAGTGGCTGGCGGCTGGTGAACGCTGAAATGTGGCAATTACGTATTTGTACAGTAATTTTTTAATGTGATTAGATAAATGTTAAAAAGTAAACATGTTAACGGATGCCTTGTTAAATGTAAGAAAATTATGAACAATAAATCTGATCCATTGATTTTGGATGACGACTAAGAATATGCCAGCATCTTCAATGCATAGCCATCAAATTAGGGTTTAAGGTAAAATAAGATTAAAAGATCATTAATTCTGCCCATTGTCAATAGGTGTATGCCTTTCGACGTAAATATGGCCCCAATTATGCTACCAATTATTCAGAATGAAGCATTTCTATAAGGAATTCAGATTCTTGTACTGGATTTTCTTAAAATTAATATTTTGCTTCAGCATTGATTAGGTCACGTGTCTTCGAAACCTATGGAGTGGTAGTTATAATTTCATCTTCAATTGCAGAAATCACTTCAATTTTAACTGATACAGGGACATATTTAACAACTTCTTCCTTGAGAATTGGCTGGAATCTTGATTTTGTCTTTAAAATTTCTCTTGTCAATTTTCTTACTAGTGCGTTAGTAACTTGATTGCTTCTTACTGCACCATGGAATGCAGTGGTAGTTATAATTTCATCTTCAATTGCAGAAATCACTTCAATTTTAACTGATACAGGGACATATTTAACTTCTTCCTTGAGAATTGGCCGGAATCTTCATTTTGTCTCTAAAATTTCTCCTCTTGTCAATTTTCTTACTAGTTCGTTAGTAACTTGATTGCTTCTTACTGCACCATGGAATATTCTTTTTTGAGTCTCTATTTCGATTCATGCATTTATATGTCCTAATTCTAAATTCATAACACTATGTATGACATCCAACAGAACAGGTAGTTGATAGTTTCTCTTGTTGATTTCCATACCATGGATATTTCTTAAATCATTTTAAATAATTTATAGTCTTTTGACATCACCTTGGAAAGCTTATTTGGCAATGGTCTGCAAGTTCAATACTTGGCCTCTAAAGCACCCAAAAAGCAGCTGAAACTGGAGAACCATACATACTTAGAGCTAGCTCCCGCTGAGAAATCCATCCTTGTTCAGTAGGTGTTTCTAAATCCTTGTCAAGTGAACCTCCACTATAGTAGCAGTAGGTATTTCCAATATGGCAACAAGCTGCGTTCAACATACCTGCACATGGGGGTAAGTCCTCCACATGGCTTGAGAACAACGGACTTATCAAATAGTTAGGAGAGCATGACTTGCCTCATGACTTGTTGTTGAATAACTTATCAAAGAGTTATGTCTATATGAGCCAGTCTTATCAAATAGTTAGGAGAGCTTGTTGTAAAATCAGAACAAGAGTTATCCCTAGCCAGCAGCAGTTTCACCATCACCCTCCCCGACAAGTTGGAGGCCGGTGCCCCGATAGAGTTTCATCCGACCGTGGGTGAGGGCAAGGACCATCCTCCATCACCCTCCTCCACGATCCAAGGTATCATTGCTGTATATGAATGGAAAACCCAGGCGAACCAGGGTTATTAGGACGGATGGGTGCGTTATAAAGACAGGGCTCAAACATATTTATTTAGAACAGATGGGGGTGGGGGACCAAGGTGATTGGGACGCCTGGCTCATTGGAAGAAGGCTCGGTGGACGGAGCGAGGGAACAGAGAGAAGGTGAACGGGCGAGGGAACATAGAATGGAAAAGTGAACGGCCCCTTTCTTTAGGTAGGTGCTGTTCTGTTGTTCCAATCTAGGAGCAATGGTGGTGAGAGGATGCAAGGTGCCTAGGTTAAAGGTACATAGAGCTAGACCTTTGCCATCACCTTATTATAATGAGAAGGTGCCACCTTGGAAATGGCACCAAAAATGAGAGATCAAATAAAGACTTTATTATTAATAGAACAGATTCCTAGATTATTTGTACATTTCTTATGTCAAACACAGGTCTAAATGCTTGTGAGATGTCTTTCTCTATATGTGCCCATCACAAAAATTACTCTATTAACTAATTTCAATGACGTTACATTTCAATGAAAAGTAAAAAGAGAAAGAAACCACTAAAATTGAAGCTATAGATACTATTCTATAAATTGAAATGCATTTACAACCAATTTGCATTCTATACATTCCAAACTTACACACTTAGCATAATGGAAACAAGTTTCATAAATAAAAATTTTATGATAGTGATAAATATGAAAAAAAAGAATAACTACAAAAATCCCAATTTCATGAATTAAACCTATGCTAATGAAAATATAAACATTGACCAAGTACTAAGCTACAAGTTTATAATTACGAGAATTAAAGGATAACTACAATATCTACTAATGATAAAATTAATGAAATAGCAAAACTAATCGATGAAAATTCAATGAAAAAAATCGTTAACTATAGAATTCAAATACGTACTAACTAATTCACATAAACATTATTGAAATTATAAACATTAAACACGAACTAAGCTACAAGTTTACAATTACTAGAATTAAAGCATAGCTACAATATCTACGAGTTTACAATTACTAGAATTAAAGCATAACTACAATATCTACGAATGATCACATTAGTGAAATTGCAAAACCAATCTATAAAAATTCAATGCAAAAAAAATCGTTATATATAGAATTCAAATACATATAACAAAATTTACTAGAATTAAAGCATAACTACAATATCTACGAATGATCACATTAGTGAAATTGCAAAACCAATCTATAAAAATTCAATGCAAAAAAAATCTTTATATATAGAATTCAAATACATATAACAAAATAGAGGTACATACTAGCTAATTCACATAAACACTATTCTTATAGAGTGGGCCCTACTTGGTTTCCATTAGCGTGATCGAAACATTCATAATGATCTCTAAACCACCGTGACATTCCACTAGAATAGTTTGTCACGATAGATCTTCAACTATTTTGAGATCTTAAATTTTGAAGCTTATTTCCGTAGATACTAGATTAGTTAATTATTACCTTTGCTTCAATTTATGAAAAAACTGAATTATGAAAATGAAATAAACCATAAAAATAGCACATCATCCATAGAAGAATGAATGCAAGATATATCCTAGGAAACCCAATATGGGAGAGAAATCTGCTAGAAGGTGATGTCACTGCTCTACTCTCCTTTCTTCGATTAAGGAAATGCAAATACAAAGAAAGAGGCACTCACTATGGAGTTTCCTTTGACACTGTCAAAATCTTTCCTTCCTCTTTTATAATCTCAAAATACCACTCCTAGTTGTTGTTCTCTAATATGGAACAAGTGTAATGCTAAATAAGGGAACCTTTTCTCCTCATAGTAGCATCATATTTAACATAGTTTCATATCCATCTAGTGTTAGGGTTTGGACTTCCTCAACCCTTAATTAGTGATCATATTTATACCTTATAGAATATTCTTGAGAATACACATGTGGCTAGCCCCACATGTTTGAGTAATGGCATCTAACGTGACATCCACTCATACCATGGTGGCCAACATGGTAGATCAACTTGTGGGAGGTATAACTTTCACATACGAATTTATATTGAGGAGATTCTCTCATCATTGAAAAGGTCTAGGTGTATTGAAAATGGAATCATCCTCCAAAGTAAAATAGATTTTTTTTATGCCTAAAAATGGCTCCAAAATATTTCAAATGGCTTATGACTCCAATTTTCCAAATTGGGTTGTACCACTAAAATGGCTCTGCAAGTAGATTTCCCCATTTTTTTTCACCCAAAAAGTACTAAGATAGACGAAAAATGACATATTGACTTAGTCATGATCATACCTCCCAATTTTAGAGGATTTTGGTCCCCAAAATATTTACTGAATGAGGTGAATTTGTTTTCCTCTACCTTCTCTCTCGAGTACCATTTTACTTTTCATTGAAGTTGTCCTTTCAACCCAATCTTCCAAATGTCATGTTAAGCCTATATTGTAGTTTTGTACTTCTTCTATAGAACTGTGTCATCTTTAAACTATGCTTCAGAATCTAGTGATATGTTTTAAATGGTAGGTAATGATCCAACTTGAAGGGCTCGTAGAGTTTAAAATTATCCACACTCACTATTGACTAGCATGTATGGGGGAACTGTAGGCTTCATCTCATACAATCTCCAATAACTCAAAAGGACCATACCATAGAGACTTGGTATTCTCATAAGTACCTTTTAGTCTTTCCTTTTCGAGATATAACCGAGCTTTCTCTCCCACTCTAAATAACTTCTTAGTTCTATGTTGATCATGTTTCAACTTATATTTTTCCTGTGTCTTATTGATCATCTCTTGTATTTGAAAATTGATATATCTAATCTTTTCAACAAATTACTTTTTTCTCTAGACCTCTCCTATGACATCCTCCCTCACTCCTTCTTGATATCCATAAATAACATCCAAGGGAAAAATTGACAAATACCTAAAGAAAGTTTAAAAAACGGACTTAGTAGTAGAAGTGTGGACAACTTTGTTCTAAGAGTTTTTAATAAAGATCATTTTTTCATCCTAGGTATTCATATGTTTTTTATTCTAACCCCCCAAAAGATTTACCAAAGTCCTCTTCACTATTTAAATTAAATTTTGATTAGTGCATTTGGATACGATGTTTGGATTAATTTGTTATATCATCATATTTTGCATCTCTTCATTATAATATTTAATCAATGATGTAATATTTCACAACAACATTGGACAACACAATAGAATAAAGTATAACATATTTTATTATATACGAATGATATGCTCGTTGCGATACAAAATTTGTCGACACTTATTGGTAACCCCTTATCTTTCAATTAATACACTATGTCCATTACATTAAACAAAATGTATGATTCTATCTTATTGGGAACCCTTTGTCTTTAAATTGGGACACTATGTCCATTACATTAAACAAAATGTCTCATTTTCATAGACAATTATTTCAAAAAATAAAACATCTTGCATTGATATCCAAATATGTTCATCATCATTCTTCGTTGGAACTGTTGTCAGTGCTCGAGCTACTTCCATGACTTGGGTTATTTGGTCGAATATTTTTTTGATTGCCTCGATTGTTTTCCTCTTCTATAAATGATTCCATATACAAAAATAAAAGTAAACTGTAATGAGTGTATCTACATTGGTGAGAATAATGAAAATTGAAATAAATTTTATACATGAATGTAAATTGAAAAATGACATACCATAGAAAGAATTAAGTCTTGAATGATACACATGTTTTCAAAACCAAATCTTATGCCTACTTTGCATACTTTGTTTCCTGCAAGTTTTATATCCCATAATAAATCATAGATTTAATATAAAAGATTTTGTTTGTTCCATTAATTATAAAATGAGAGAAGTAAAACAATATAATATACTTACAAATTCCACAATTCATTTTTGATATGCTAAAATATACTCACAACCGTTACTTAACCCAATGTCAATCAATTTTTTTGATGGTTCTTTTTTGTATTTTAGCACCTATTTAAAGACATTCAAGGATGGCTACTTAAAACAAATTAAAATATACAAAAAATAAATCTTAAGTTAATGTTATAAGGAAAGAACAATTACTCACAAAATTTGCTAATATAAAATTTCAATGATTTCATACATTTGAAGCACGTTGTTGTTGAGATGGATCCTCTTGTGATGCAATTATGTTTGTTTCTTTTATCATCTCCTTATACATTTTTTTCAACATTCAGACTCGCATATTTTGGATATCAACTCGTTGATCCTTTGTGATTTTCATAATCTTCTTAAAAATAAACATGACAATAAACTATTTTTATATTAATATATGAAAAATAAATATAACAAAATTGATATTAATAATGGAATGGTTTATAGTAATATATGCATATTCTAAAAAAACATTTTTAAGAATATTACTTTTCGAATGATTATTTTTTGTTGTTGTATGTTTTTTCTATTGCAAGTCTGACAGGTCTCATTGACCATTGCTATGAAAATGATCCCTGTAGTTTAGATATAACCCTATTCTTGGAATCATTGGACTGATTTATGTATTATAAGTGGAAAGTACGTCTCTATGTTAGTTTGACTATATCCCTCATAGTTTTGTAAAAGTATTTCCCCCTCTCATTAACCTCCAACAACACTCCACATGAGCTAAGGACCAATTCATCATCATTTACATCTATAATTTTTTATTTTCTTAGGATGACATTCCATTCCTTCATTGTTGGTCCCTGCAGCACATTAAACATATGTGAATTAATAGATTATTTGAAACAAGTTATCTAAGATTTTTAAATATATTATTAATGAAAATTCAAAAAGGAACTCATATTGAATAGAATTTTTGCATTCATCCTATTCTTCTTTTTGCAATTTTTCCACCAAGCTTTTACATTCTTCACTTAGATCACAAAGAATCTTATCGTGCTTCCTCACTTTTTGTCTCTGCATGACACACACTAATCAATACATATTATTTAAACTTACATATAGTTCAAATATATTAATTTTGTATAGAATTTACAAAGAAACTATCTTTTTAACATATTAATTTTGTATATAATTTACAAAGAACATTCTGTTTTTTTTGCTTTTTTGATGTGTTATCATTGTGTCGATCATAATTTTTGTTATTTGAACTATTGTCACACAATTTTTTTAATCAATATATATCGAGTACCATTTAATACACAAGCTATTGAATATATTTTATAAATAAATCACATAATTTTCTATAAAAAAAAGTTTCCGGTGCATTTTCATAATATAAAAGAACTAGTGCATTCCATATTTGAAATGCAGCGATATCAAAAAATAGTTTTTTTAAAAAAAACATAAATTACAACTTTGTGATATGTATCATTATCAACACTATTCCAATAGAAAAGAAAAATGAAAATAAAAAAATACCATGAACAAATAAAATTACACATCGATAAACATTTTTTTTTAATTATGTTGCAGCATTACCAATGCGTTTTATCCGCAAGTGCATCAATGTGTTAGATTCAATTAGGAACTTTGATTACTTGAAACCATTTTTTAAAAAATGTGATAGGGCCGAGAAGGTTTTGATTTGATGCATCACATGTCAAACGTCTTTTATATGAAAACATAAATCCATTAAATTTAAAATACCTAAAATGAAAATATGTAATTAAGTATGTAGGGGATTCCGCAGTGCAAGATATTAGATATTATTTTTGGGATTAACTGCGTAGTGTAAATCATTAATCTACTTAAATAATATGTTGCACTGCGGAAGCCCCTATATACTTAAATAATAAGAGTCAAGGGAGCTCTAACTGGGTAGTTCATAAGGCACAATACTTGCTAAGGTTTTGCAAATGGGGTAGCAAGCTAAGTGGGCTTGATTGTGGGAAAAACTCCACAGTTAAGCACACTTGATCCAGAGGCGTCTTGGGATGGGTGACCACCTAGGAAGTCCTGGTTACCGAGTGCAAGCCCCAGAAGTGATGATTGATGCTATGTGATTCATTTTGTTGGCTTCAATCCCATTTCTTCACCCCTGTGAGCATCACCCGATGCAATGAGTGCTAAGTGGACTATTCAAATCATGAGAATTATTGGTCAGTTGAGACTAATACTCATGAATATGAGTCATAGATTAATGAATTACACTACGCAGTTAATCCCAAAAATAATATCTAATATGTAATTATGAAATGATAGAGGGAGTTAAACCTTAAGGTGAAATTTTGCAGTGACATAAGCAAGAAGAAGAAAGGTTTTAAGGTAAGTATGAAGTTTGTTTATTTTTCCTGAATTTTAATTAAATCTAAATGGAGGTACAAATTGTAAAAAGGATTGTTATTAAAATCAATAGTAAAATTTATAATTTGTTTTTCTGAAAAAAATTGTTGCTCCAAAAGGGTTTGGAATGAATCACCGTACCCTTTAAATTTTGATCTTATGAATAAGTCTCATGTTCCAAAGTATTGATCTTCTACTCCACAATGCTCCCCTGTATGTTTCTCTTGTAATTCTCTCCCATGTAAATTTTGTTAAAATAATAAAATAGTGGATAACTTAATAGTGAGGAAAGATTTTATGAAAAGAGTTTTAAATGAATCACCATAACCTTCAAATTCTGATTTTCCGGATAGTCATGTTATTCTAAAGTATTTTGTTACTCCATAGTGCTCTCCGGCATGACTCTCTTGCAAATCACTCCACTTTAAATTTGGGTAAAATAATGGAAAAGTGAATAAATATTTACGATTTAAATGACTTTATGAAATTAGATTTTAAGTTCCCACTCATTTTTCAATTGTTAAAAAAAATGTTGTTATTTTTTTTAAGTTTTTTGAAACCCCGGTGCATCTGTTAATATAACTCACTGGTGCATTTCTGTATAAAATACACTAATGTGCTTAAAATTTTTGGAGCACCGATATGAGATAATTATTTTTTATTTATTTATGAACCGGTGTGACTCGTAAATAAACACCATGGTGCTTTATATTTTATATACGTACCGATGCGTGTTGTTTAAATAAGCACATCATTATTCTTTCAATGTTATCTGAATTTTTATTTGCACATAAAATGGTATATTCATATTAAATTATCTTTTAGGGTGCATCGACATGACTTGCAATACTTCATAGTATATATTTTCCGCTTAAAGTCTCATTATTCTTAAAAATTTATTTTTCATTTTGCTCAAATGCAAAGAGAAAAACTTATAATATCAAATGGTCAATTATTTAAATTCTAGTCCATCTAATATTGCTCAAAGTCCATCGCATAGTTCTCCCTTTCCATATCGAGTAAGTTCATATTTTATTTATATTTCGATTATCTAACTGAATTTTTTTTTATCCTTGTCAATCTGAATAAAAATATATCTAAATTTGCAAGATCATGATTCATAATTGATTTCAATTTGAGATAATATGCCACCAATTCAAAAATGTCGGAAGCTCTTATCAGGAGAAACATACCACAAGTAGTCGGTAGATGAAAATGGAAAACCGCTTTATGTTTCCAATAGTAACATGCCATCTTTCAACTTCAATCCTCGGTCAATGAAAGTAATAGTTAATGTTGGGTATAATGTAATTTGAACAAACCGATTTTATTGTTCTTACTAATATCGATGTACTATTTTTCAATATGTTTGAAATTAGGATTATGATGATGAATGACCTACCTATCATATTCCATTGCACCCCACTACAATGTCAAATCGAGAGAAGGTTGCAATAATAGCACAACTCAGAGAGGAAGCATACTAAGAATGGTTGAATCAACCACCTATTCAATTCCCACTATGTCCAGATTCACCAATTAGGAATGAATACAATAATAGTAGTTGTTCACAAGTTGAAATGGAGTCAATGAAATAGAGGTTGGTATGGATGATTATTTACAGGATACAACTTCCACCGAAACAATGTTGTTAGATGCATTCCAAAATGATGAGAGAGGGGATGATGATCATATCACTGATACCTTATTTGAAAGTTTGAAATCGACTTCCACCACCTGTCTCTTTGGACCTATCCAGTCGAATTATACCCAAATGGGGACAAAATTGTTACTGCACAACTTGAAAGAAAAGTTTGGAATGTCAAACACACGTTTCTCGAAAATATTGAGGTAATTGACCATGATTAATTCCCTTATAATTTGAGAAATATTTCCACACAATCAACATTAAAAATGATCGATTTTATGAACTTTAAATGACATTGTACATTTCTATTGCTCGCTAACTACAGGTTATTCAAAGAAAAGGTTGTTTTTAGTGATAATTTATTTCCCAGTAGCTATGAAGAGGCAAAGAAGATGTTGAAAATATTGGTTTATGAGTACATATCATATCATGCATTTCTGAATGATTGTATTATATATAGAGGGCACTATGCATAAAAATAGATATGTCTGAAATGTGGGAATGAGAGTTATCATAAATTAAATAAAAAGGGTAAATCACATGGTCCTCCTCATAATATATTGAGGCACATGCCTATAATCCCAAGGATTCAAAATCTCTTTCATTGCTAAGAATTAGCTATGTTGTAGGGATGCCATGCCTCGCACAAACGTGAGTCGAGAGTTATGCAAATCCCAATAGATTCAATACACATGTAGCATATAGAGGATACATGGCTAAAAAAAATCAAGGATGAAGTACGAAGTCTATGAATTAGCATAGCCATGGATGGCGTCATCCCATATTCCCTCCAAAACAAAAACTACTATGTTTGGCCTGTAGTAGTGATCAATAACAATATCTCCCCATGGTTGTATGTGAAGAATGAACATCTTATGTTGGCTCTTATCATCCCTAGTAAAAGACAAGTGAAGAATATGGATGACTACCTACAACCATTGGTAGATTAATTGTAGGAATTATGGGAAGGGATACATGTATACGATGTATCAAGACTCATATCAATAGAGAGGATATTTATGTTGTATGGTATGTGTGCTTACACCACACATGATTATCCAAGCTACAGAGTTTTCTCTGGTAAATTACATGTTTATTAATTTTTTTATATACAGAAAAACATTTTTTTTTCATATTTAATTTGTTGCGATTGTTCTCATTTTTTATGCTTACATTCTCTGTATACATTAATAATTTTGTAGGGCTTATAACAAAAGGATATCATGGATTTAAATGTTCTGGACCTTCTCTAAAGTCTAGGTGGTCCAACTACCTATGAAAGTCAGTGTACGACTGCAACAAAGTATTCCTCTGAGAAAAACACCCTTGCAAAAGAGAAACATCGGATTTCAATCGTACACCAGAGATATCCCAAAGACCTGCAATAATGACATGAGCAGAATGGATTAGGTCATGAGAGAGAGAGAAGGAGAAGGAGATTACATAAATGTTCGATTCAAATGGGGATCCTATGTTTGATTATCCATAATTCTTTGAAACCTATGTTGAGAAATTTTCCATTGGGATGAAAAGGAAATCTGTCTTTTATGAGCTCACATATTGGGAGCATCTTAATATTTCCCACTTGGGGTAAAATCATAAAGATGGGTAACACCTTTTCTTGTTTTATGAGATTTTTATTTTTTATTTTAACAGGTTCTTCAACTTCCTATAGACAAAATTATTTTTTTTTATTGAGATTTTTACTTTACTGTAAAAACAAAACTTGTGAAGAATTTTGTTACCTTTCTACTGACTATTTTTTAATTTTTTTTTATGGATCTTTGATATGTCAATTTGGCAATTGTTTGACAATATGTTCCTTA
>ML788380.1:319541-330043 GCA_009831015.1 Picea engelmannii
AGGAAATACAAGTGGTTCTTAAGTGCACATCTGTTGGCCACCCTTGTAACCCCTGTTGGTACCCCTTCGAGTGGTAGCACATCAGACAACACCTGTGTACGGATCGACCTAGATTTCCTGAAGCCCTCTTTAGATAAACCTATTGGCCTCTGGACTACTATAGTGTCACCAAGAACAATAGTCGGGAAGATACTCTCTAGTACCTGGGTAGTCGGGTAGTATGGCTAAGGGTACAGTCTATCCTCCTTAGTTAGTGCCATGAGATATTGGGCCGAGTACTACTATTGGACCCCACAAGTATATCAGAGAGCTATAACACAGGGCAAACCCTTGTCTGTAGAACCCTTGAATACCTAACCCTTGGGGGACAAAAACATAAACGAATTAAAAACAGACCAAATCTATTGCTACACAATTGTGTTCAGGTTGCCAAGTAAATACACATCTCTTTCTGGTTAAACATTTGAGGATTTCATCACTGCAGTATTCTTCAGACCAGAGTATAACTCCACAGGTGTAAAAAAAAAAAAAAAAAGTCTGGAATTTTTTTCACCATTATTTGAGACCTATTCCATTGGATTCATCTTTCCACCCTTATCACTTTCATCCATATCATTTTTAGACAAAATTTTTTACCCCACCTGACCCTTTTCAGTTCACCCATCCTCATGGCCCATACCCATAGCCAAGACCTAGAAGCTCGCTTCAACACCATGAAATCTGGTTTCCTAGAAACCCAAAAAGAAGTAAAACAACTCAGTGCTACTGTTGCCTCCATCGATTCATCCATCAATTCTACCATAAATACAACCATGTAGTCCTCAATGGAGGAAGTCAAACAAGAACTTACCACCTAGCTTGAATCTATCTTTGCAGCACTCTGCACCAAACTAAAGATCCCTACAGATGACCATTTCTCTTAAGCACATCCAAAGAATGAAGGCGAAACTTGCTCCCATTCCCATACCTTTCAGTCCCATCACTTTCAACGTGACATACGCCTTCCACGAGTCAACGTGACCAAATTTGATGGCTTGGACCCCACTGGTTGGGTAACCCAAATGGAACATTATTTCTCTTTATATGGCATTAACGATGACTTGGCCAAACTCCGGTATGGTGTTCTCCATCTAGATCAAGAACGTTGGCAATGGTAGCAATGGAGAAAAACTTCCTGTCAAGGGTATATTGCTTGGACACAATTTTTGACTGAGCTTTATGAATGCTTTGACATGGACACCAACCATTTGGGCCATTTGACAAAGTTGAAGCAATCTGGAACAGTAGAAGAATTCATAGCTACCTTTGAATGCCTGGCTTTTAGAACAAAGGGCATGATTGATTCTTTCTTTCGAGAGTGTTTTATTAGTGGCCTCAAGGAGGATATTTAGGCCCATGTCCTCATGGATCGACCCTCGACTTGGGTGGAGGCTACTAAAAGAGCTAAATAAGAACAATAGGTGGTATCATCTCAAAACTGAAAACCCTCCTTTATCCCTCACCCTAAACCCGTAACTCCCACTACTCCCTCTGCCCCATTAAAAATCCAAAAATTGACCAGGGTTGAAATGATTGAACGCCAACTCAAAGGCCTTTGTTATAATTGTAATGACAAATATTTCCTGGGCCACAAGTGTAAGGAACAAAATCTTTTTATGGCCATCTCTGAGGACATTTCAAAAGAGGATGTTGAAACTCCCCTTGTGTCTAAGTCACCTGAAATCACTGACATAACCCCTCCCTTAGACCCTCTCGAAGTAGAACCTGTCATTTCCCTCAATGCTCTCACTGTTTTTTCCGCTCCCCAAACCCTCAAGTTAATCGGTTACATCAAGCATCGGAAGGTCATCATTCTGGTTGATAGTGGAAGAACCCATAATTTTATCCATCACCACATTGCCCAAGAAAATCATTGCTACATCCATGTTGTCAATAATTTCCAAATCATGATTGCCAATGGTGGTTCCATGAAATGTGGAGGGCGCTGTGAAAATGTGCGTCTCCAAATCGGTGACTACCACCTAAAATCTTATATGTTTTCTATCGACATGGGTGGTTGTGACAATGTGTTGGGTGTCGACTGGCTAAGAACTTTGGGTCCCATTCTCATGGATTTTAAGGCATTAACCATGCAATTCAACCAGGAAGGCCACCAATATAAATTCCAGGGCATCATTGTTGGTTCACCTGAGGTTATTAGTTCCCATCGCATGGAAAAACTACTCAAAAAAGGTCATTCTGGTGTCATTGCCCAACTCCATGCCATTCAAGCAACAAAAACACCCCCAGTGCCTCATGACCTCCAAGATCTCCTTTCTAAACATCAAATGGTATTTTCCACTCCCCAAGGACTCCCTCCTTCCCACGGTGTTCATGATCATTCCATTCCCCTTGTACCCGGAAGCCTTCCTCCCAATATTCGTCCATATCGCCACCCCTTCTCACAAAAAAATGAAATTGAGAAAATGGTCCAGGAACTCCTTAATGTAGGCGTTATATGCCCTAGTACAAGCCCTTAATCTTCTCCTGTAGTCATGTGCCTGAAGAAAGAAGGTTATTGAAAAATGTGTCCTGACTTCTGTTCCCTCAACAAACTGACCATTAAAGAAAAAATTCCCATTCCTGTCATTGATGACCTCCTGGATGAATTGAGTGGCGCCCAATTCTTTACTAAACTTGATCTTTGCTCAGGCTATCACCAGATACGTATGAAAGAGGCAAACATTCCCAAGACGTCCTTTCGCACTCGTGAGGGCCACTATGAGTTTTTGGTCATGCCCTTTGGCTTGTGTAATGCTCCCTCCACCTTCCAAAGCCTCATGAATCATGTCTTTTGTCCCTTTCTTTGTCATTTTTTCTTAGTTTTCTTTGATGATATCCTCATCTATAGAAAAAAATGGACCATCCATCTTACTCATGTGGATCAAGTTCTCCATCTCCTCTCCCAACACCAACTTTTCCTAAAACAGTTTAAATGTGTTTTTGGTGCCTTAGAAGTAGAATACTTGGGTCATCTGGTTGGCAAGGATGGCATCAGGGTGGATCCAAAAAAGATTGAAGCTATGCAAGATTGGCCACACCCAAAGACTCTCAAAATATTGCATGGATATCTGGGCTTAATAGGGTATTATCGCAAGTTTGTTAAGAACTATGGAAATATTGCAACACCTCTCACTGCTCTCCTTAAAAAGAACTCTTTCACTTGGACTCCAGTTGTTGCTCAAGCTTTTCAAACCTTGAAGATGGCCATGTGCACCACTCTAGTTCTGGTCCTTCATAATTTCACAAAGACCTTTGTGTTGGAATGTGATGCCTCAGGGAAAGGAACCGACGCTATCCTTATGCAAGAGGGTCGGCCTTTGGCCTTCACCAGTAAGAAATTGTCTGAAAGGAATCTGGTCAAACCCATTTATGAAAAGGAAATGTTGGCTATTATGCATGTTGTTGAGTTGTGGTTCCCTTATCTCTTGGGGAAACGCTTCCAAATCAAGACCGACCATCAAAGCCTCAAGTACTTTCTGGAACAACACATTTCCTCCTAGGAGCAACAAAAATTGGTGACTAAGCTCTTTGGTTATGATTATGAGATCATTTACAAGAAGAGAAAAGACAATGTAGTGGTGGATGCACTGTCTTGAAAATATGAAGACGAAGGATCCCTTTTTTCTCTTTCCTTCATTGTACCCGATTGGCTCCAAGCTGTATGACAGGAATGGCTTCAAGACCCCAAAAGTTCACATCTAATCCAGCAATTGCAGAGCAAGGCTCCGGCTCCCCCAGGGTACTCTTGGCTATAGGATGATGTTCGATACAAAGGCCATTTGTATTTAAGTAAACAATCAAAGATTAAATCCACAGTACTTTCTGAGCTTCATGCTACACCCACAGAGGGGCACTCAAGGTTCACCAAAACATATGACAGAGTCAAACGTTCTTTTTTTTGGGATGGTATGAAACAGGACATTCGTAATTTTGTAGATGAATGTGAGGTGTGCCAACACAACAAGGGAGAAACAGTCAAATCTCCGGGCACACTACAACCACTTTCGATTCCATCAGCTATTTGGAAGGATATCTCTATGGACTTTATTACAGGCTTACCCAAATCAGGGAATAAATCAATCATAATGGTGGTGGTGGATCGCCTTTCCAAGTATTCTCATTTCTACGCTCTTCAACACCCATTTATTGCATCCACGGTGGCTCAACTTTTCATGGACCAGGTCTTGAAGCTTCATGGAATGCTGCACTCTATTGTTTCTGATTGTGACCCAACTTTCACAAGAAAATTTTGGCAAGAACTGTTTAAGCTCTAGGGCACCCAATTGCATCTCATCACAGCTTATCATCTCTAGAATGATGGTCAAATGGAAGTTGTCAACAAGTGTTTGGAAACATATCTGAGGTGTTTTTCTTCTGAAAAAAAACATCAGTGGGTTTAATGGCTACCCCTAGCCGAATGGTGGTACAACACTTCCTACCATACAGCTACTCGCATGACTCCTTTTGAAGCAGTATATGGATAGAAACCACCTTTATTTCTCTCATACTTACCAGGTACCTCGAAGGTCTAGGCGGTTGACCAAACACTTACAGTTTGAGAGGATATTCTTTGTACCCTTAAAGAGAACTTGGTCATGGGAAAAAATCGCATGAAGAAACAAGCAGATCAAGGTCGCTCTGAATGTCAATTTGCAGAAGGGGATCAGGTGTTTCTGCGACTGCAACCATACAAGCAAACCTCCCTCAAGGCTGAGCATTGTCAGAAACTAGTGCCCAAATTTTATGGTCCTTATACAGTTCTCAAACGTGTGGGACAAGTCGCATATCAGTTAGCTCTGCCCAGTTAGTCGAAGCTACATCCAATCTTCCATGTTTCATGCTTAAAGAAGGTGATTGGAACTCGGTGCCAAATTCAAACCAACCTTCCTGAGTTAGTTGAAGAAGGATCCATTTGGCTACAGCCAGAAGTAGTTTTGGACTAGCGTGAGCATCGCCTACGTCAGGGAGCCATCAAGGAAGTGCTAGTCCAGTGGAAAGATACAAATCCAACAGATCCCACTTGGGAACCAGCTACCATTCTGCAACAGTTTTCTCATCTCAAGCCTTGAGGACAAGGTTGTTTTTAAGGGGGTGGACATGTTAGGGTCCTAACCCGCACATAGGTAGATTAATATATTTGGATGTAATAAAGGTCAATATTAATAAGGCCTTTCAATAAAATAGAAAAAGGCAAATGGAAGAAGACCTAATAGAAGCTTCTGCTTCTAAAAGGATCTTCCTCTAGATGCTTCTCTTGATCGACATTTTGTATAAATAAGGGTTGAGGGTATGAAAACCCTAGCTTGGATATTATTGTAACAGAGCCCTGCTAGATTGGAGGTTGCCCCCTCAAAGAGGCTTGTGAACATTTCTTTCTGAATCAAAGTGTTATTTCTATTATTGTTCTTATATCATTTATGTGTTATTGTGGAGATTATGATAGATATTTTACTGTTATTCTTCCTTTTCTAGCATTTTATTTATGCTATGCATATTTTATATATCTGGTATATTGCAATTTTTGACCCTTTGCCAACATGTTATAGAAGCATTGAGACCTAAAAAAGAGCATAGTAACACTGGTGTACATAAAATTCCAATGTGTATAGAAGGTGACATTTATCCATGTAATAACAATCCTCTTACCCTTGGACACACTCAAGCACTTGTATAAAACACTTTTGTTAGTCATATGACTTTATTTCTTATATCCCTTAGGGAAATAATTTTAAGATTTGTATTGTAATTCCTTGCTTGAGAATTTGAGTTGTGAATTTTTTTTTTGTAAGTAGGAGTATTTTATTAATATATAAAGAGCCTCCAAAAATAAAACTAGAGATATAGAATGTTCAGAATTGTCGTGCTATAACTGAACTACCCCAAGGGGAAACTAGTTCAGCTAGCTGGTGTTATGGTCTACATGTCTATCAAACTAGTAAAACTGTAAACAGAGCCGAGAGTAGTAAGCTAAAAACATGAGTAGAGTCTTCATGAAGGTCATACATTTGGCTTATATTCCAACCAGGTGGCATGGGTTGCCTCGTTCCAGAGATATTCTTCGACAGGTGTTCCTTTCCATTACATCTGCGTGTCAGCATCTGCATTATCCATTGGTGTTGCAACCTCCCCATCCATGTGCATGGCTTGCCCCAAGTCTTCACCTTTTGCTGGAAGCTCCTGTTCGCTCCTACCAAATGTTTTTGCTGGGACGTGCTTGGCTTGTGTTGTTGCTCCCTAGAAGGTGGAGAGGATATGGAGGAGTGCAGAGGCCTTCCCATCCAGTTGTTGTAGTCAGAATTGTAGACCATCCACGCCCTGTCAGAGCTCGAAGACCAGCCCATAAAGAATGCCCATGTTGTCCTGCATCTGCTCATCTGGGATGGAGTCGGAGAGAGAATGTGGAAAAGGTGGCACCTCCAACGGTGGGTGAATGTGAAAGGCTTCTGAAGCCAACATAGGTGCGCTAGCCAAGGGAAGTGGAGGTGCTTCAGGAGGTGCCCGAGAAGTTGAGGCCTTGTCTAGGATGGGCTCTAAGGGTAAGCCGAGTGAGCTGTGCGTAAGAACCAAACCTTCAAGCTAGGAAGAGGTGGTGAGTGGTTCAAGTTCAGGCTGCAAAGAGTGCGATGAGAGCAAGGAGTGCGAGGAAAGTGAATATTGGGAGGGGCATAGGCGTCTGAGGCCAAAATGGAAACTAGGGCGAGGTATAGGTGCTCGTGGTTGAGATGGAAAATAGGGTGAGCCCCTTCTTGGCCTGCCTCTTTTCCTAGGCATACTGACAGCTCGGGGGAAATGGTTGGGCTACGAGTGTTATTGGGAAATAATACCCTACGGACTAGTAAGCTAGGGTTAGGCTTGCATGCATATCATGACCCTAAAGAAATCACTTTTAACCTATCACCCCAAAACTCAAACCCCTTTTTCACATACAATCATGGAAAATACCTACTAACCTTTTTACTGATGTTTGGTGTAGATCCTCCGTTGCGCTTCGTCCATTTTCTTGCGCTGCTCCTTCCAAAGACAATCCTGCAATCAAGACAAAACACTACGAATGCATGCTATTTTTCTACTTGAGGGTTAGAGATTAAGCATGAATCAAATAAATCATATATAACTCATACATTGGGACGGGAAAAGTATTATTTTATTAATCTCAAGATGAATCAACTTACAATAATGATAGAGATCGGCCACCGTTCCTTGATCCTGATCCTGGGCTCCTCCTCTTCTTTTTCCTCCAACTGCTTTGCTTTAATTCTCCTTAAGCTTGAGGAAAGGCTAAAGGGTTGGGACAAATGGATTCGAAAATTGGGCAGAGTTTCTTTGCTATATTTTTCCTCCTCCAAATAGTACCCCTACCCCTTCTTTTATAGGCTAGAAGGAGCTAGGCTTTTGGACGAACTCTCGTCCATGCATGGCCGGGAGTTTCAGTTAACTGACCCATAGCTTTTTGTCCCGTCGGCAACTTTCCTTTTTTTGTTCTTTGTTAGGTAAACGCGGGCTGTAGTAGGCCAGCCAACATTCCAACGCATGCAGTAGTAGGCCTGCCAGCATTCCAATGCGTGCAGTAGTAGGCCTGCTAGCGTTCCAACGCGTGCAGTAGTAGTTTAGGGCGTGTTTTACTTGATTTAAGAGGATTTTTAAGAGTTTTTTCAGCATGGCTTTGGCAAGGAAGGGATATGAGTTGGCCTGATGCCAGGTAAGCATGTGTGGTGCAATTTAGGGTTATAACAGATGCCCCCTAATGTGTGAGGTCAGAAGAGCATCTGATGGCCGAAATACATTACCAATTCTTTACCAATCTGTACTGATATGCTGAATGAGTGAGCCCAGGAATTAGAAATTAGGAGGTGCCGTCTGGAAAAAATATAAAATGTCTCAACGAGGCGGGCATACCCATGCTCGGGATAAAATAGAACCATGGATACCAATCAAACACACTGTAGATCCATGTCAACAACTTATGAAGAGTAGCCGTGAACAATACACAGTGGAGCTACATCTCGAAATCAGAGAGATATACATATAAAGTATCCATCTCCCAGAAGCTGATTCGCCCTGATGGTTGTACTTCAGAGCTTGAGCAACAACTTCAAAATCTTCTAAGACTCGGGTAGGAGTGTAATATGAGTGTACGACTGCACTACCCAGAGGTCTTAGACGACTCGTCGGTTATGGACTTGATAAGCTTGATGATTGGACTGAAGGCTTCAGTGATTTCGAACAAAGACTTGATTGGATGTTCAGGATGGCCGGTATGCGGACAAAAGACATATTGCAGAGGGGTCGACTCAGGCTTAATGATAAAATTCCCTTGGACAATAGTGTTATCCACAAATTTGGTCATTGTGATGATGTCGTGATGATGTCATGATGATGGAAAATCAATCTCTTTACCAAGAATACTTTCCTAAGAAAGGTTACAGTTGTCTTCTTCCAAAATTCATACTTTGAAACATGTTCACAGGCTGCTTATACATTCACCTGCGGGAATGTCTATTTCCCGCAGGCTACCTTAAGCTCGGGTGCGAACTTCCCACACTGTACTCATGGTTAGGGTGCGGACATGATTTTAAAGGGGAAAAAGATAAAGATCTCGAATCTTCTAGAAGGGAATCTTCTAGAAGGATGAGTTGGATTTCGAGTGGTTACTCAAGTATTGTCATTCCAGATATCTTGGGATCATTCCCTATCCAAGTAACTAATCTATCTCTTCCTATATATTGAGGAGATTTCTCATGGAAAGGGTTAAGCAAGAAGAAGTTCAACAAGTTAGCAAGAGATTGATTAGAGAATTAGTGCAAGACTATGTGGAGGACTGATGCCACAACAGAGACAACAGGAAGGTCATCACATGTGGTAGATTTTCTTCATACATGAGCAAGTGTGTGTGTCAGAGCTAGAATCCATTGAAAGGAGACCTATGACATCAAGGCTCAGGTTGTAAGTTTCTCTTTCAATTGATGCAATACAGTAATATGTCCCTTTCCCATAAAGATGATGTCACTTTATTACATAATTCCTTGATCATATGTATAGACTAGTCATTGAATATTTTAACTTGTCTTTACTTCGATTGGTTTGTTTTTTTGTGATCTGGATGGGACGATAGCATTGAAGTAGAGCTTGGAACAACAAAGACATAAGGAAAGCGTTCATAAGGTATGCCCATAGCCCTTATCTCTTAGTTCATTCAATAGGCTAGATCTAGGGAAAGTGTATTATTCTGTCCTGTTTTGTTCTAGATACCAGGTGGATCTAGGGAGGTCGGTTTGTGTCCGCACTCACGGACTTATCCTATAACAAAATTGGTGACTCCACTGGGGAACTATCCCTTTTGTCTTTTTGGTTTTTTGAACTTTCTGTGTCCATTTGCTCTATTTGCATTGTTCTCTTGATTTGTCTGTCTCTGAGTCCTCAGGATACCCTGAGAGACCTTTTGGGTCTATAAGCCAATTTGATTTTTGCTTTCTCTTTCAAATTTTTCATTAGTTTCAGGGATTCCCGCACTGTGTCCATTAGCAGCCTGTGAGAACCTTGACTGTTCGCATCCTGCATATATGTTTCAGTGCAGATAGTTCGCATGCTGCATCAAAGTGGACTGCGGGAACCATAGTTTCTCGCACTGTGTCCCACACTAGCCTGCGAACAGTTTTTGAAATTTTTTTGAATTCAAGTTTTAACCCTGTCAATAGCTCATGTATGTTGATTTGGACCTCTTTGGCTTGTTGAATCAGTGACTTACCTATCTTTTTCTATAATTGACTTGCTGGAACTGATCTAGGTTTTCTAGGTTTTCTTGCCTTTGCAACTTGACTTTCATTTCTTAGATTTTGTTGGCATTTCCATTCTCTCTGTTGTATAGAGTTGAGTGCATCTGACTCGCTGAGAACCAGGGATTGGTTGAAAGTTGAGTGTTTGGTGTTTCTCTTGTACTTGTTGGTTTGAAAGGACAATTTTTTCATTTACATTGAGAAGCTCTTTAGTTTGCTTTTGTTTTTGCTTTCATTGAAAGTATTGGATTGGGTTGTTTGATTGTCTTTATATTTCAGTTTTCTTTTCTCATTATTTAGAGTTCTTCTTGGAAAGTGAACTGCATGTTTTCTTTCAAGTTTTGTTTTTGCTTTTTGCGAGAACATTGAAAATCAAAGTTTTAAGAGTATTGAAGTTTTGAAAAAGACATATTGAAATTGTTCATTGATACATGATTATTTGCATTGGCATCTGAAAGGAAATTGAGCATTGCTTTTGCATTGTAGTATTGAGTTCGATTCGGAAATTGATCTCTCTCTCCCATAACTAGGATTCATCGAATGAAACGAATTTTATTTCATCATATCCTTGCATTATTTGGGTCAGAGTCATACATCACGAGTTTCATTTCCATTGCCTTTGAGTAAACAACAGCCTGTAAAAACTTTGCGTAATATTAAAATTGAACTAGTAACTCTTTTCTAGGG